>VYZV01007174.1:269-15420 GCA_013401275.1 Pandion haliaetus | reverse complement strand
GTTACAATTACACATTGGTCTTGGAGATCCTGGAGAGACAAGATGACACTGCTCCATCTTTTAAATAAAACTTGAACTAGTCTGTCAAATTTCTTTTGAGTCTAAACACAAGACAGCTAATTTGAGTAAAATTTAGGAATGTGCATATCTCTTTATTCCCATTTAATAGAGCAATATTCAGAAGATTCACATTTTACAAAACCTGCAAGTCTCTATTAAAAACTTTGCTGATGTTAAGGGCAGAATTACTCTGTCAGCTTCAGCTGCCTAAAACTACTGGTCTAATCTAGGTTGGCTGGGTACTTTATATACTCATTAAAGGATTACAGATCTTCCCATCCCCATAAAAGGTAACAAAACTAAGCAGAACTGAGCCACTCTCTAGTTGCTTCCTCTGCACCTGTCTAGAACAGGGCTCTAGACAGATTACCTACAGCAGGTGCCTACCTTTAGGCTGGCTGACATTCAGGAAGATGAATCTCACCTTTACATTCTAGCATAGCAGAAATAAGAAATCAAAGCAGTGGACAGTAACTACTAAATATTTCTTATCACTCCCCAACCCCGCCAAATGAGGTGAGTCCCTGCCACCTCTCGATACATCTGCAAGGAGTATACAAATTTGAACTAGGAACTTACACTTGCAATTTTGTTTTCTCATCTGTTATACATCTACTCTTAAAGTATGAAGCCAAGACCTGAAACCTCTGCAGGTGCTCTCCGAGGATACAGGTCACACACAGCCACAAGAAGCCAGAGGAACATCAGAAACAAAGAAGGACTCTTTTCAGTTTGTACTGTTTGAAGATGGGTGAATTATCACCTTCAGAAGTGCAATAGCCACTACATACCAAGTACAACAGATGTAAAATTACAATGCAGTTGGAAGGTTTTTTTGTAGAAACCTATCAAAATTTATAATCTTACGTAGCTATTTCGCTTACTGTTGTATTTAATAGTAAACTTTCCTTAGCCATAGATCTGCTGCACCAAGTTTACCGTGTTTCTAGCCCTTGTACCATACAGGGCTGAGCGTATCTTTCATTTTACTCTTTTCTTCCCTTGAAGAGCTTCTGCCTTCCTACCTGTCCTCAAGTCTTGCTAGAATTAGAAACATTTTCAGAATGCAAGTATTTACAGAAAGCAGCTTTCACTGAACTGAAGATGCCACGCAAGAGGAATCCATGCCAGTGCCTTTGCAAGTAAAGCTCTTACTTTAACAAGAAAAAATTCCTCTTTCTCCCATGGGGTTTCTGTTCCCTCTCCTTCTCCCCAAGTGTGTACCAAGAAAGAAATTGGTAATTAATTATTAATAAATCTAGCAATTATAAGAGATTTTTATTAAGAACTTTCAGTAAGACACGGTCTCACATTTGATGTGTAAGTTTTCAAACAGTAATTGGATTAAATATACCAGTTCTACCTCAACTGATCAAAATGAACTTTCAAATACTCTCTTTAAACATAATATCCTCAAGAAAAATGTTTTATCATCTTCCTGACTGGATCAGTTGCTATATACCAGCTTTCTTAGGTATCTGTTAACACCACTAGGTGAATGCACTCCATAATGTCTTTCCCATCCCCATTTGTAGCTGACAGTTACCACCTCTGGATGTTGAAAAGGCAACCTTGAGTCAGCCATGGGTTCAGGGAGGGTGTGTGCGGGGAAAAAAAAATGAGCCTAAGTAATATCAAAGGAAGGAACATTTAATAAAACACATAGATCTAAGTTTTTAGAAATTAATCCAACTCCAGAGACATGCTCCTGTCTTTTACAATTTGCTATACAGAAAGAACAAACACATTCTCACCTAATGGAGTTTTCCTACTCTCCAAAAGTAAAGCCTTTTAAGTAGATGACAGGCTAAGTAACATCAAATGCATTTCCCGATGGGGGAATGAGACAGACCAGTAAAGAAACTGAAGTGTCCTCAACAGAGAGCAGTTGAACATGGGGCTAAGCACATGATGTTTCAACACTACTCAATGTGAAGAGGTAACATTCCCTCAAACGCTTTGGCAGAATTCTCTTTCTAAAAGGAAAGCAAATTTGGTCCACCAACTGAAGTGATTCAACATATCTGATACTCTAAGAGCGGTGAAAACACTTGAGAATTTGTTTTACATTTCACATGTACAAAAGTTTTACATAACCACAAGTCAAGATTCCAGTGAGATTTGTTGATCTGGAAACAGTAAACAACAACATCATATTTTGTTAAAAACATTGAGGCAAGTCATCTCCCTAAAGCCTGAGCCAAGAAAAGAGCAGATGTAAACCTGTAACACGATAACTAAGGTGGTAAAAAAGAGAAGAGGACAAGCAGCTAATCTGGGAGTCTCTCTAAAATAGATTGCCTGTTTATGAAATTTTCAGACAACAGCATAGCTACATGAGGAAGGTCAATGTGCCAAACATCAGGTCAATTTTGCGTGATCTTGTCACAAGGAACTTTGGGTAAAGAAGGCAACAAAAGAGCAGGAGACTGTGGTTTTTTTGTGTGTGTGTGCCATTTTTTTTCCTCAGAAAGAGGGTTATTAGTTCTAAGTGGAATAAAGAGATTAATGCTCTACTCATAATTCCTTGCTCATATTTTTTCCAGTCCTACAGTTCAGTACCCAGCTTTCCAAAGCTGTCTCTCTCTCCAGGCATGGTATAGCCCACAAATCCCACTTCTGAACTCCTGCAGCTGGTATGTAAGCAAGTAACTACAGAGCCTTGGAATCAGGACTCTTAAGACCACAACCAAGTCCCTTTCCCACTCTGTGATCCCATGTACCCAGCAAAGCTGGTCAGTATAATTTGTGATCAATGACACTGCTGCATCTGGCACAAGGGTTTATTTAGGGGAAAGCAAGATGGAAAATGAGCTAACTGGTATAATCAATCAGCAGATGACAAGCTGCATGGAGGATGCCCCTGAACCATGTGCAACTTGAGCATTACTATTTGGCCACACCAGAATTGTGGGCAGGGGGAGTGGGGAAGAGAAGGGACCCCAAATAAGCATAAGAGTGGGTGAAAGCTTACCAACTCCAGAACCAGAGCCCTCTCCCTCCTCCAACACTTATGGAACAGATTTTTGTGAATTGGCAGTAGGGCAGCTGTATTGTGATGAAATATGTATCAATGAACCTCGAAGTTCCCTTTAAATTAGAATGAGGCACAAATTCAGTGGCACTACTGGAAACCACAACTGTGTTTCTTCAGGCTAAATCTCCCTTTTCGCTTTCTCAAAGAAGGAGGTTTCACATATCAGTGCAAAACCACCACGGATGAGTCTGAAAAACATAACTTTTTGGTAAAAATAGTAAGATAGTGCATCTGACTCTTAGGCTACACAATTATGTGCCAGAAAAAATCCTGTTCCACAAGCTTGGTGAACTTGTTAATTTATTCTGTTACTACGCAAATCACTACCTTAGCCTTCAGCAAAAGCAGCTGGATAATTAGGTTAACCCCCACAATTCACACTGAAGATCTTTACAAAAATAACATTTTAAGAAGTATACACTAAAGACACTTGATCCACTATCACTGTATTTTGTCCATTTTTAACTTACCAAAGCTAGCAAGAATGAAAAGTCATCTTAAAGAGGCTGCTTGTTCCAGTTAACTGAACAATTTGCTTCTATAGGATGAAATTAAAGTTAATATTTGAATTATAACTGTATTTTTCCACCCACTAACACTGGAGATTCAAGACTAACACTGATGTTTCCAGCAAGTTTCATTCACACACGCAGAAATTATTTTATTGTAAGAGCACTGAACAGTAGACAGTACCATAAAGACTCTTTGCTAGCATCGCTGGGGAAGATGCCTAGCTAAACACATTTGGCATCAGATAAGGAGAGATAAAAGTTTCAAAAACATACTTAGCAAAAGCACAAGTTTTATTACTAGAGGACTCTTCCTCAGCAACCCACATGCAGAGCAGTTGCCCTATTGCCTCTTTCATCTCATCTGTGTAAGATATGATGCTTTAACATCAAACTGAACGTTTTTTAAAGACTTTCACCAATGTCTCAGCAAACCCTTACTTGTAACAGCTGTTAGACATTCAAATCTAATTACTTGCACAAAAAGACTGATCTTGAAATTCATCTCCCAAAATGGAAATTCAGACAAAGTAATTTCAGTTCTAAACTAGGTTAATTTACATGAGATAAGTTGTACCAGTTTACTAGCTGAACCTTTCACAAGTATTCTCTTCCAAGTTTTAATGGTAAACTGAAAAGTAAAACCAAAGGAGATAAAATAGCATGGCAACAATTCCCTCATCTCAGTTTCACTTGCATGGCTACCCAGTTATGTATCATGCCCCCAAACATCCACAGTCTGCAGAAGATGACGTATCATATTAGAGCTTTGCAGAGAGGAGAGGAGAAGAGGGAGGCTGAGGAGGAAACTTCAGGCTCTTTGTACACTACTAAACCTTTCGGCAGCTGTTGAACTGGATCTAGAAATAAGAAAGGAACAAAAGCTTACAACCATGTTCAAAGCACTAAAAGAAAGGAAAAGGGGTATGACAAAGCAGAAAATAAAACAAGTGTGGGAAACTCCTGGTCTGGCTCGTGGCCAACCTTTCAGTCCATCCAGCCTTGCTCTAGTCCCTCTCTGCTGTCTCCTCCGCACCCAGCACCCTGCTCTGCCAAAAGACCATGGCCAGCCATCCAGCCTGCAACATGCTCTGTCCCTTACTGCCCCTCCACCCCCAGGCTCTTCGGCCCATCTCCTCCAACCCTGTCTCTGGCTTCCACCCCCTCTCCATAGCTTCAATCCCTACAGACCTCCTGTTCATGTTTCACCATCGTGGTCTGTTTACCACCTACACTCACATATGGCCCCTACCAAAACAAGGGAGGTTTTCACCAAGGACTGCAGTATTTTTTAGGTCCCTCTGCTGCTGCCTGCCCTAAAGGAGAGGGAGCTTCAGGAGTTTCCCAGTGAGAGACAGGCAGTCTACAAGAATAGGTAAGGTCTTTCCTGGCAGGTTTTTCAGCCATTTAATTAACATATGTGAGGAGCAGGGGCAGGACCAGGTGTGTTGGAAATAGCCTCTCCTTCTCTGTTAGTACCACTACATACATTACGGCAGAAGAGATGCATCACTGTGTAGCACCTTCACGTGAAGTATTTGCACATAACCCCTTGATTTCACCATCACTAGTTACCTCGTACTCCTCAGAGTCTTCTCAAGCAAAGCTGCGTAGCTGTGCTAATGCATACCTAGCTTAAGTACAGCTCCACAATAACAGTCATACTAATTCCAGGTTTCTTTAAATAGAATTTTAGATACAGTAAAAAAGCAAACTCTTCTCACAAAGATGACCCGTGATGCTAAAGTTTTACATGAAACACTGAGTTCCGGATCTTTTAATAAAAAACTTACGGCAGGAGACTAAATGGAAATTATCCCTCAAGAGACGGAAATCTGAGGACTGAGGACCTCTCTACTTTTTGGTCTGAGAAGCCCCACCTCAATTATTGAGCATCCAGTCCTTACTCAGGTTGTAGCTCAATTGTATCATTCTTTGCTGTCATACCACATCCCAGATCGGATTACCTGATGCACACATTTTTGTCTTCAAGATCTGAACTGATCTAAGTGTTCACGCCTTCCGATTTAGTGAAACTGAACAAGGGTCTACCCAATATAATTTCTTAGCCAGAATAAAATATTAGAAAATTATGAGTTTAAAAAAATTAAATAATAATAGGCATCGTATACATGCATTATGCTTGACAATCTTCCACTGTCCTGTAAGATTTTCTTCTACTTCTTCTACTTCAGCTCCTAAGTTTCCACTTGGAGAAAATGAAACAATTTAAAGGGCATTATTACTTTCCATTAAAGGAAGCATACAACAGCAGCAAAAAATACAAAAGCATAAAAGACACTTGTTAAAAATTCAGTGGATCCAAATACTAGCCAGGAAACTAAACTGTCTCAATGAAAATACCAACAGCAAGAGATCTGCTTATTTAGACATTATGACAAGACTGGTAAGCAGAACACCTACATGTCATTAGCTAGCACTTTTATTTCTCAAAATAATAGTCCATTTTAAGCAGCAGTTCAGGAGATGCTTCACAAGCAGCCCAGCTCTCCCAACGTAAGTGGATTCTGCCTGTCAGTCACAGCCCAAATTAATATAAATTACCTAAGCACAACGCAGCAGAGGTCTGAAAGCAGACAGTAAAAGAAGCAGAAGCCAGATATGAAAAGCCTCTGTGGCAGAGTCAGCAAAATCAACACTAGGATCAGGGAACAGCAGTCGAAGCACAGCAGTCAGAGGAAGATGGCTGGCTGTGCAGCACCCAGCTGCAGCAGAGAGCAATGGGACAATTCAGTCCCTTGACTTTGGAAGATCCCTGTTAAAACACTCCTTCCTTGGCTATCAGCTTTCAAAGTGATGTTGGCCACATCACTTATGTAAAGTTGGTCATATCAGCTGAGCCAGCACAGGCAATGCCTATTTAAGTGCACTAATCAGAAAAGAAAGCAAGCTACCAAAGATGATGTATATAACCACATCTGGAGTTCCTTACAGGACCAGATGTCTTATAATGTTAGTTTGAGAAAAGTACAAGGCATTGTCTATCAAAAAAGACACACCTCAAACAGCAGCAGCAACACTTCATAAGCACAAGGGAGCATGAAGGGCTACCACCTACAAAACACGTCCAAGGAAACCAAAACCTACGAATCCTGCATCCAAGTCCACTGCTAACTTATCTTAAGTACTATTAGATTGTTTGATGCTTTAACTGAGCTCCTACAGAATTAGCAGTAAGGTTTTTCAAGTAACTTACATAAAACAATGAAAATGTAAGAAAAATAGAAGTATGGAATGTGCCAGCCTCAACCAAAACTAGAAATGTTTCATCATCATTTTCCTTAAAAATGAAAATTTGAAAATAACATTTTAATTTTGCTGGAGCAGGAGCACTAAGGAAGAAAAGGGGAGAAAAGAACAAAATAAAGTAATTTTAATTATGGCGGAATCACTCTGACAACAAAGAAAAAATAAAGTTACTCACCAAGGTGCTTCTCTAGCACTAACTAAATCTAGTGAAATCATTTACACAGATTGTTCTGTAAAGCAGCACCAGAACACTGCAGTTGCAACCTGATTTACACAGCAGAAGAGGCAATTTGAAAATAACCATTAACACTGCAAAAAGATCAGTAAGAAACCAGCATACTAAGAAAACAACCAGTATGAGGCAAGAGGGTAGATGCATGCACTCTCAGGTGCATGCATGCTGCAGTTGGCCAAAGGTCCTCAGACTTCAGATCTAGTTCACCAAAATAAACAGAAACCTCAGGGAGACAAGTTTCATTGACACACCCAAGTAACTTGGCCACTGAAGAGAAAAAGAAGTTCAGCAAGATAATTCAGGGGCATCACAGAGAAATCCTGTTTCTGTATTAGCAGCCCTAATGGAAGAGAAATTTCCATGCAAGACAGCAGCAACCTAATGCAGAGAAATTATTCCATAATGTGTCTGCTTGATAGGATGGCCAGATTTACTTTTGTATTGATAAATACCTCTTCTAGGGGCAAGGAAAAGGGAACTACTGTGTACTGTGTTAGGTGTTTCCACCATGAACCAACTGTCTAGATTTCTGACAGTATCAGAGAGGGCTGCATGATGACTTGCCACCTAGGTGTAAAGGTGAAAAGTTCTCACAATGTATCTGCAACACAGTCTTGCAAAATATTGGAGATGAACCAGCAGTAATAGTTCATATAGACACCAGTAAGGTAGGAAAGAGGTTTTGGAGTTACAGCCTAAGCTGTTTAGAAAGGAAGCTTAAGACCAGCACCTTCATGGTAGCATAATCATTCCTGGTAAAAGATACAGAATTACACCAGGAGATGGAGACATGTGCCTGAAAAAACTGTGGAACAAAAAAATGTTTCCAGTTAACTGAAACTGATAAGCTTTTGGAATAATAAGCAACAGCACAGTAAGCAACAGAGCATCTACAAGTGTAAGGAAGCAAAATTAACACTCATGGCAGACACTATCACCTAGCTTCATCTCACATGTCTTTTGTTCTAGAGATAGCACTTCTGAATGTCTCCTCCCCTTCCATCCACGCAAAATACAATTTTCTTTTACAATGCAGTTGTCTTTTCCCTTTCAGCAAGGCTCCCCATTCTCTCTGTACCTTTCCCTGCTCTCCCCCCACCCCCTAAAAGTCTTCCCCAGGCACATTTTGCGGAAGCTTTATCAAAACTAATGCTCCCACAGCACCACCGCCTAGGAGATGATGGAGAAGAGGGTCTTGTACTACAGCCAAAAGCCAGAAACACCCATATAGGACAATCTCCCATTCCAATCTTGCATCTCAACTTCTCCAGAGGGAATTTCAGCAGAAATACACTAACATAGGATGGATGAAGGAGCACCTGCACATGTTGAGAGCAGAATTCCCTCAACTAATACTCAATACCAATCTCCTGCTCAGCACAAGTCAAATGGAAAGGAACTGGGGTTTTATGGTTGCTTTCCTTGCTCAGACAGTACACAAGGCACTGGTCAGGATGTAGTTACTAACACTAGGTTTAAGCAGAGGGGAAACCTCTAAATGAGCTAGAAAGGTTAGTTGGCTGGTACTCCTAACTTGAGGTTTGCTTATGACAAGCCCTTTGTCAAACCTCTCAGCTGTTAAACTAATTCATATTTGCCATTACCACACCCTTCTGCAAATATTTTGAGGAGTTTTGCAATACGATTCTTTGCGGCAGCCATCCAGCTTATGTAACCCTGTTTATATTGAAGAATAAGCTCTTCCCCTGATCTGCTTGCACATAAATCCCCTTTCCTTTTGATGGTGCCTTAAAGCCAAATTCAGTTCGTTTTCAGGAATAACACCATGAGAAAAAGGAGTAACACCTTACATGCTTTTTAGTAATTTTTGGGCTTAATGACCCAAACAAAGGAAAGCCCTAAGCAATAGAACTGGAGCAGAGGAAACTGCAAACCAAATCATATCAAAGTTTATGCAGAAATAATGTGCCTTTTATTGGAACCAGTAATAGCTGGGACAAAGCCCAGAAAGCCAATTGCAATCTGGGCTGCATGAAATGTGGCTAGCAGATCGAGGGAGGTGATTCTCCCCCTCTACTCCGCTCTAGTAAGACCCCACCTGCAGTACTGCATCCAGCTCTGCTGCCCCCCGCATAAGAAGGATATGGACCTGTTGGAGCGAGTCCAGAGGAGGGCCATGAAGATGATCAGGGGGCTGGAGCACCTCTCCTATGAGGACAGGCTGAGAAAGTTGAGGTTGTTCAGCCTGGCAAAAAGAAGGCTCCAGGGAGACCTCATACCGGTCTTCCAGTACTTAAAGGGAGACTACAGGAAAGATGGGGAGGGACTCTTTAATAGGGAGTGTAGTGACAGGAGGAGGGGTAACAGTTTTAAACTGAAAGAGGGTAGATTTAGATTAGATGGAAGGAAAAAATTCTTCACAGTGAAGGTGGTGAAGCACTGGACCGGGTTGCCCAGAGAGGCTGTGGATGCCCCATCCCTGGAAGTGTTCAAGGCCAGGTTGGATGGGGCTTTGAGCAACCTGTTCTAGGGGAAGGTGTCCATGCCCATGACAGGGGGGTTGGAACTAGATGATCTTCAAGGTCCCTTCCAACCCAAACCATTCTATGATTCTATGATTCTGAAGTAGACAAGTAGAGAAGAAAAAAACTCCTTGATTTCAGATGCAATTCCTTTATCATACCATTCCTGTGCTTCTGTAGGTACTTCACTTTCACCAGACATACCAGCTAGGAGAACATTTCTCTGCTTACAAAATCCCTGATGGCAAAATCTCCTTGTACTATATGGCTCATGAGCAATACTACCACTGATGATACTCATGGTGCTTTAAAATTTCAAACTGCCTTTATAAAGCCCTCACTTATAAAGATGTCAATACAGTAGAAAATACCAGCTCTTGGGAACATACAAATGCATAAAGGACACTGACTGAAGAGCATTTCTGGTTTAGGCCTCAAAAAGCTCCTTAGAGATCTATGAAAGAACAAGCTGAAATCACTTGTCATTACTTTAAAAAAAATCCAAAGAACCATCTGTTTTAATAAAAAAAATACGATCAGCTTGTTTCCTTTAAGACTATTTCACCTCAATTATTCCCCAACTTATATTTAAGACAGCATTAGTAATAGAAGTGAAAGATGTTGCCATATGCATTAATTTGTCTCCGATGAATGAGCCAACTATGAAAAGTTGGCTTAACTGATACCACTGAATGACCATTGGATTTCATGATACTCAGAGGCAAAGATTTGCTGTATTAAAAAGAAGCTATGTGCTCAGGTTACTTGATATTTATGAAATGCAACATTTAACACTGCTTTTAACTCAATAAAATAAACTATGATTTCCTGCCATACAGGGGTTTGGGTTTTTGTTAATGACAATCCATTCAGGGATTTTTGTTCTCACTAGTTACACTACGACTCTATGAAAAAATACACTGGAGACATGCAAGTCTCTAAATTTAATCCACCACAGGAAAACTCCAAGACAGCAAGACGACATTAGCTCTCAAGAAAAGAGATGAGACGCTTCATGTGGTAACAGCTTTTTTTTTTTNTTTTTTTTTTTTTTTTTTTTTTAATTGACAGTAATACAAGGAGCTTGACCTAAACTCCTTGGGTTTAGTAGGTCATACTTTATGCCAGTGTCCTGGTTTCAGCTGGGACAGAGGTAATTTTCTTCTTAGTAGCTGGTACAGTGCTGTATTTTGGACTTAGTATGAGAATAATGTTGATAACACACTGAATTCTTAGTTGTTGCTAAGTAGCACTTAAGTTAAGGATTTTTCAGTTCCCCATGCTCTGCCAGCAAGCAGGTGTACAAGAAGCTGGGAGGGAGCATGGCCAGGACAGCTGACCTGAACTAGCCAAAGGGATATTCCATACCATAGGACGTCATGTTCAGTATGTAACTGGGGGGAGTTGGCTGGGAGGGGCAGATCGCTGCTCGGGAACTAACTGGGCATTGGTCAGTGAGTGGTGAGCAATTGTGTTGTGCACCTCTTGTCTTGGGTTTTATCTCTCTTTTTTTGTTACCTACCTTTTCATTACAATTATTATATTTTATTTCAATTATTAATCCATTCTTATCTCAATGCATGAGTTTTACATCCCTCCCCCCTCCTGATTCTCCTCCCCATCCCATGGCAGGAGGAGGAAGGAGTAAGCAAGGGGCTGTGTGGTGCCTAGTTGCCAGCTGAGGTTAAACCACGACAGCCAGATTTGACTTGGGTAAACTTTCTCAAAACTACCATTAATCTGGACTAGTACTTATGGTTGACAAACACATCATGTCCTGTAAATAACAGCTCTCACAGGAAAATGACTAATGTGTGTTTTTTCAAGTTTATAAAACAGAAGCATGTCTGGTTTAGTATTTACAATCTCTACATTTTTGTTTTCTTTATATTTGTAATATTGTCACTAATAGATAAGTAGCAGCGGCAGTTGCACTATGGTTAATGTACCACTCATTTTCTTTTACAATAAAGCCATAAAAGCAACAATCCTAAAAAATTTTTTTGTCCAAGATGAAGTTTTGGGCAAAGTTTTGGAACTTTTACGTGAAAGCAGATGACTGAAGAGACATTTCACATCTGAGGAGGCAGTAGGGGTGAAACAGTAAGTTTTAATTGGCACTGATTGTTTCTTCGTGTACCAAATTTCTTCTAATATCTACCAAAACAGACTTGACATAAGAAAGCTAACAGGAACAGATTATTACGTGCTGTGGCTAATTACAGTCATGTAGCTGATGCAGAACAACTCTGTATTATTGGATGATTCAGTGCAGAGCCACTACTGACTGCAGAAGTACAGCCTCAAGCTGAAGCAATTACCTTCAATTCAACAGAGGTCTCTTCTGCCATCTCAGGATTAGATGCAAATCAACCCATGTATTTTTCATGTTTGATTTTATGTCATTTCTTCTGCTTTGGCTTGGAAGTGTTCTTGAATCTTTAAGATCACCAGAATGTTTAAGAGGTCCCTGAGCTTATGAATGAGCACAGTGGCCAATCTACAAATCCAGTACCAGTATGGAAGGTGTGCCTCAATGGAATATAGGTGCTCAAGGCACTGGTCTGATTCCACTGACATTTGACAACTAATCTACACAGTAACAGCTGGCCTCAAATGCTAACATTGAGTTTTCTCAACTGAAAGCATATTTAGACCAGGAAAATCTGACTCCTGAAACATTCAAGAGCTAGGAAAAAAACAAGTAAAACACAGGTAAATTAAAAAAAAATATAAATAGAGCTATTTAGGTGTTATTATATATCTAAATTATATATATTATATATAATTATATATATAAAACAGTGTAGCTGTTTTTATAAATAAATAAATCAATCAATCAATCAGCTATACCGGCCAAGCTTTTAAAACTACAGAAAATACTCATGTTTTTTAAAGAAACAGTTGATAGGTGAGCAGAAAGTTACCACATCCACAAAAGATGGTTCCAGGGTAATCCCTATTTAACAAAAGAGAACACAGACTACCTTCAAGTGACTGACTGGTTGCTGTCAGAACCTCTGAGGTTCGTATTTCATCTTTCCCTTTGGTTAAAATAGCTTTGAAATGGTTTCAAGTGTCTGGAGTATCAGCAAAATTCAGGTAGTGGCATGGCAACCACTAAAAAGAAATCTACAGTTACCAACATACCACTTGAGTGCAGAGAAGAAATTTTATTTATTTCACATTCAACAATCAGCTCATGACATTCTACTTCGTGACATGAATTTTTTAATGCTCCAATGACAAATGTAACTTCACAGGTAGAATTTACCTGCTCTCCCAAGCATAGCACTGAGATTGCTTATAATGAGGCTTTTGGAGTTGCCATCATCCCTGGTATTATTTCTCATTTTGAGATATTCCCCACATGTGCGAATATAAAGTGATTCTAGAAACAGTTCCTTTAGCCATCAAAAGTTTCCTGAAATTGAACAGAAAAATGACAATGAACTTTGGCTCCAAGGAAAAAAAGGGAGTACAGTATTTGCTCCCTCCTATCAGGACAGTACACTCCAGGATGCAAGTTACCAAATTTTACTGTAAACACTGCTCATCTGATCATGTTGTTTCTGAATCTTTTTACACTCAAGCTCTAACCACATTCAAAATGGATTTTTGCCGAGTCTGATGTTATCCATCACTCAGAAGCTTCACCTAGCATAATGCCTGGTTGCCTACAGACATGATTTATTATCTCCGCAGAGCTTTATCTGAAATTTGGGTGCAGAGGTTAACTGAAGAAACTGATTACTGACTGATTACTGTTAAGGCTTGCTATTACTCAACACTTGTTTTTACTTTTGCACAGTGCATTTGGTTGGATTAGTGAAAGATAACACATTTTAATTACTATTTCCCCATAACTATATAGTTTTATGGTTCCTAAGTGAAATCTAGCATTTCCACTAACTCTTCATAACTGCAGGTTTGGAATTTCAGAATGCAAAACAGAGCCTACAGGAATGTGTCTCCTGAATACTAACATGTTCTACTTAATTTTACTGTTGTTTGAAAATAGGCTTTGCAGCCACTTCTTTTTCTATTCACCAAGACCTCTGTGGGGTTATTTGACACTGTAAAATGATTTGGTCCCCCACAGATTCAGCTACAGAGTGCAGTAGAAACTTAATCCAATCCATTTTACATGGCATTGAAAGAGCAGGAGCTGTTATATGATTAGTTTTTACGTGGCAGCTTCATGTTGAGGTACAACATGAAAAGTTAAACTTCCAGAACTCAAATCTTACGAGTATAAGTATCCCTGTCCACATTCAAGTCTAAGTTGGAGAACCTACAGCAGATTCACAGAACAGTCACCTTCTCTCCTCAATTTAAGCCATCTCTTTCCACAGTTGCTTCCAAACCTGTGCTACCACTTTTCCCTTCTTTACAAGTACCACAACAACATGCAGTCCCATCTTGAGTTCACTAATCTTTTCATAAACTTACAGTACTCAAAACCTTTCCTTTCAAACAATCTTCCCATTACTCCTTTTTCTACTTTCCTGCCTCTCACCAGGAATTCTATTTCTTACTCAGTACTTTCACTGGCCACCCTGCATTTTGTTAAAACCCTTACAGTTCAGCAGAACTGCACTATCAGCTAAAGTTTTGTAACAAAACAAGTAGAGGTAGGTATTGATGCACTATGAGGAAGACATCAGGTTTTGTGAAATTCAAGTAAGTACTGAAGAACATGAGGTAAAATTAACTGGTCAGCAGTCTTAATGTCATAGACCAGGAGAGAAAAGATGACAATGCATATACTTGGGAAAGAAATGATGACCAAATCAGCTTTAGAAACACACAACTTATTGGTCCTGGGGATGGTCAAATCACAGACTAAGAACTCCTCAAATCTAAAATGCTGGCATCCATCAGTCTGCAAAAACTTGATGGATAATGGGAAACTTAACAAATCCTATCGGGAATGCCACTGAACAAAGGATGTTACAAAAAATCCCACAATCAAATTGTTAATGATAAAAAATTACTGCAGGCTCAAAGCCACTGGGATTTTACACATTAATCTGAGCCATGCTGAAGCTGTGCCAATTAACAAAATTCCAAGCTAGAACTGGGTTAATGGAACATATGTCAGGAAACTGAAATAATTAGTTAGCTTAGGGTTTTAAGCAAACTTTTGTCTTTTTGCCAGAGTATCATTCTTTGTGCTCAGGGGCAGACAGCCTGCTCATTCTCTTTTTAGCTTATTAAAGCTAGATTCCTGTCATCTTAGTGTAAAGCTAGGCAGAAGTGGTAGACAAATCAGGTAATCCGGTATTTCTTAGAAAACGTGGTATCAAGCAAGTAGGACAAACCATAGGATCAGCTAATATTTGACCACTCCTTAAAATTAGGGAAAACCTAGCTGAACAAGGAGAAATTTTAAAGCAGCTAGAAATCTAAAGGTACTTAGGATTCTCAGTTGAGCCTAATATCAGATCACAGACAGACTAGGAGATCACTGTATTGCATTGCCATCTCCTTAGGACATGTTTTCTTACAATTATTGTCCAGGATGTTAAAGTGTTTACCTAGATTATGTGAAGTC
>VYZV01007173.1:247713-282046 GCA_013401275.1 Pandion haliaetus | reverse complement strand
TTTTTTTTTTTTTTTTTTTTTTTCTCTCCTCTGTCTTAGGGAGGTGGGAAGATCAGAAAGCTGTTTTTTAACCTTTCTCCAGTTAACACTAAAGGTGTTAGTCCTCTTATTCTTGGAGGCCATTAGATAAGGGCATAGACCGTTCTGTGGGCAGTGGCTCAGTTCCTTAAATCCACTGCCTTTGAGTAGCAAGGCTTCACATACAAATTTTAAATACATGCCAGTGTGTGAGGACCTGATGTGAGTCAAGTGATTCATATGGGAACTTAATCTTAGTTGTAGGCGTAAATGTGACTCCTTATTTTGTCATCTCTGATATAGAATCATAGAATCATTTAGGTTGGAAAAGACCTTTAAGATTGAGTCCAACTGTCAACCATGCCCACTAAACCATGTCATGAAGTGCCTTGTCTACATGCTTTTTGAATACCTCCAGGGATGGTGACTCCACCACTTCCCTGGGAAGCCTGTTCCAATGCCTAACAACCCTTTCAGTAAAGAAAGTTTTCCTAATATCCAATCTAAACCTCCTCTGCCACAACTTCAGGCCATTTCCTCTCATCCTATCACTAGTTACTTGACAGAAGAGACCAGCACCCACCTCACTGCAACCTCCTTTCAGGTAGTTGTAGAGAGCGAGAAGGTCTCCCCTTAGCCTCCTTTTCTCCAGGCTAAACAACTCCAGTTCCCTCAGCTGCTCCTCATAGGACTTGTGCTCCAGGCCCCTCACCAGCTTTGTTGCCCTTCTCTGGACACGCTCCAGCACCTCAATGTCTTTCTTGTAGTGAGGGGCCCAAAACTGAGCACAGTACTCAAGGTGTGGCCTCACCAGTGCCGAGTACAGGGGGACGATCACTTCCCTGCTCCTGCTGACACTGTTTCTAATACAGGGCAGGATGCCGTTGGCCTTGGCTGCCTGCGCACACTGCTGGCTCATATTCAGCCGACTGTCAACCAGTACTCCCAGGTTCTTTTCCGCTGGGCAGCTTTCCAGCCACTCTTCCCCAAGCCTGTAGCATTGCTTGGGGTTGTTGTGGCTGAAGTGCAGGACCCGGCACTTGGCCTTGTTGAACCTCATAAAATTGGCCTTGGCCCAACGATCCAGCCTGTTCAGGTCCCTCTGTAGAGCCTTCCTACCCTTGAGCAAATCAACCCTCCCTCCCAGCTTGGTGTCATCCGCAAACTTACCGAGGGTGCACTCAATCCCCTTGTCCAGGTCATTGATAAAGATATTAAAGAAACCTGGCCCCAGTACTGAGCCCTGGGGAACACCACTTGTGACCTGCCGCCAACTGGATTTAACTCTATTCACCACAACCCTCTGGGCTCGTCCATCCAGCCAGTTTTTTACCCAGCAAAGAGTACACTTGTCGAAGCCATGTGCCGCCAGCTTCCCAAGGAGTATTGCTGAGAGACAGTGTCAAAGGCTTTACTGAAGTCCAGGTAGACTTCCCCTCATCCACTAGGTGGGTCACCTGGTTGTAGAAGGAGATGAGGTTGGTCAAGCAGGACTTGTCTTTCATGAACCCATGCTGGCTGGGCCTGATCCCCTGGTGTCCTGCAAATATGTACAGTGCATATGTACAGTCCTGTGGATGTACAGTGTAATTGCTTGCAATGCTTTTCAGTAAAATGTGTGTTTTAATAAAATACAGAGGTTTCCCAATTGAATTTTTAGTCTCTCATCTGTTTTTCAGTTTGGTTATATATTATAGCAACTTCCATTTCTTTATGTAGTTGTATCCTTCTGCAATAATCTCTGATACTGCTATAATTATATGAAGTTCTTAAGGCCATTAGTGCAGGTCTGTAATGTGTAGCTGATTTGTCATGGCACATTTGGATAACGAGTTGTGTATGACTGAGTAATTAGTTCAGGGTCTTACAAAGATGGTTTTGGCTCCCAGTTGTTTTATGTGCAATTAAAAAATTGATACTATTTCAGGTAAACAGCCCCTTTCCTGAGGTAATTTTGGGATTATTGTATGTCAGGATAGGGACAGGGTATGTTCTGAATGTATTGTTTCAAGCAAAACTTTTAATGTGATTCATGCAACTTCTTATTCATTATAGCCCCACTACATATGTTTTGGATGAAGACGAGCCTCGTTTCCTTGAAGAAGTTGATTACAGCGCAGAGAGTAATGATGATCAAGATATTGAGTTAGCTGATAATGCAGGTGATTATGAGGCAACTAATCAAGAAGATGGACTTTCAGATTCAGATTCGACAAGGATACTCCTTTCTTGAACCATCTTTGCAGCCAGTAACAGGAAATAAAGTATCCTGGATTTACATAGTCAAAAACTTCCTTGCTGTTGTCTGCCAAGGGGATAGGCTTAAGGAAACACAAATAACTGGGGCCTGCCTAGCTCAAGGACAATAAATATTTCTGATTTCTGGTAAACTGGCATTTGTTTTATTCAAGGAGTTCTGTGTTTTCTTTTAACACTAAATAAATAAATTTATTTACCAGTTCATTTTCTACTGAATAGCACTGCATGGCATTTTGTGTCCTTAAACCCTATCTACAGAAAAATGAATTGTAATTTGTGGTATGTCAGAGTACAGAAACTAATTCTTTGTGGTATGGTTCTTTGAGTTGCTTCCTGAAAAATACACATGTACAGATTTTCTAAATTAATTTGTGTATGTGTGTGTATATGCGCGTGTGTATCCTGAGGTGAAGAGGTTATTTTTCATCATTATTTCAAAGATACTTGACTGTGTTTGAAGTAATGTAGTGCCTGCTCTGGAGCCATTCAATAATTACTAAATTAAAAATGAAAAAGTGATGTATGAATTGTTGCACTTGTTTCTTGCTTCTGAAGATTATATTACATGGTTTTGCCACAGTACTAAGTGAAAATATATAATATCTGTTCACAGTTCAGGAATTTTGCACAGTGACCAATGCAGCCTGTGTTTACAATACCTATATACTTGTATAAAACTCCTTCCCATAAAATAGGCATGTTTTAGTATGAAGAGGGTTTTTTTTAAAGCGTACATGACTGCAAAAAGTGGTTAGCTGTGTACACTGTATGTATGTTCAGCTACCCAGTTGCTCAATTTTTGTTCAATATGCACATTGTCAAAAAGAGCTCACTTTACTATGGGCACATTAAAAATATACCCAACTCAAATCCTTTAAGAGGGAAGGCGCATTTTGGTTTAAACATCCTTTGTCTGGTCTCAATCCAGTGTTAACCCTGTTCTGAGAAGGAGATTGGGCTGTAATTCCTGAGGTCTCTTCCAGCCTGAATAATTATTCTGTGATTCTGTATTCTTCATGTATAAAGTCAAGCTGTCAGGCATGGGTTTTATACTACATCTTCTCCTGTCATCTACTAATTCTTACTGCCTCTTGCCTCTGCTTAGAATAAGATCTAACAGAGAAATGAACTTGTACCCTGTTGTTTACAGAACTGACATGTTTTGCAATGAAAAATATTTTTCCAAAATTATTTTTACTTGATGCGACCCGGTTGTGGTATTCATTTTCCACTGCAAGGGCTTTAAGAGCATGAAGAATAACACTTCTGAGTTACAGCAGGTTTTTAATTGATGAGAACTTTGTATATGTTTACTGTTGCAAATAAAACTGTACTTTGGAGGGGAAGGGCGCCTTTGGTAGAAGGATAAAAAAAAAAAAATTGAAGACAATTAACTGTATCAATGATTCTCAGTTGGGAGATGGATGTCCAGCAAGATCTGCTGTTTCAGATGCAGCATTGTTTGGTGATGCCTGTCCATACCATCCTGATTCTAAAATGGGAAGAGTTTTTGATCTCTCATGATATGCTACTGTATTTTTATTTAAAGACTTGAATTTATATTAGTAATCACACAATTTTGAGATGTAAAGGTATAATGGAAACATTTACTTTCTTGTCCTTTTACAATTTTCTCTCTGTAGTGAAAATTATCATTCCTTGTGTTCTGTGAACTACATACTGTAAATAAGAAAGTTTGTTTAATACCCTGTTGAAGAGGAGCCCTCTGCATTGAAGTTGTAGAGGAATTTGGGAATCTGCCAAAGGGAAGGATTAACCCTGCCACAGAATTCAAACTATCTTTAAGTTAGCCTAGTGAGACCAGTGCAGAACACTCATATTGCTGTGTCAGTCTAGTTATCTGCATAAATAGTTTTTCATCCTTAAGGACTTGTACTTCAGTACCTTACATAAATAATTTTGACTTAAATTTCAGGAGGTGCAGGATGCTCTCCTTAGTTTTCATATTAATCTGTATTAATCCTGGAACACTATTTTCATGCTACAGGCAAGACTAGAAATGTACTTCAACCATTTAGAAAGAATTGTGACTTAGTAGTACAGAATCATCTTTTCACCCTGAGTAAATATGCATATACATATTTTTCTGTCTTCTACAGCTTTTAGTCTGTGCAAAGGAGGAGTTATGAATGACTTATATAATGGCTCAGGATAACAGGCACTTTCCTAAAACAATAATGTTGTGTTTATACATTGGATTCCAATGCACTTATGCATTAGATTAGATGTATGTGTTTGATTAGATGAGATGTCAGTTTGGCAGTTGCGGGTCTGTGTTTCTACCAGTGCAGTTCGATGCAAGAGTGAAACTTTGTTCTTATCTTACACATTGTTGAAAATGCAAAGGCCGTTACCTCTTACACATTTTGTGGCGCTCTTAATGTGCCTTCTGAAAGGCAGAGTCTCCTTTCGTGCTTACAGGGGTGCCAGTTCATGGGAAGAACTGCTGCAGTGGTAGCTGCTTCACACTGTTTATCCCTTCTCTACTACGTGTTGCCATTGTTGCAGCAGTGTTGCAGACACATGCGGGTATTGCCTTTTATCTGTTTTGGTGGGAATTCTGGTGTTCAGCTGAAAATGGAATAGCGGAGGCTTGAGCACATGCCCCATTCTGTTACTATGGCATTCACCCCGAATAATTGGGCAGAATGGATAGCAAAGAATGGCAGCTTGAACTGTCACAAATCAGGTATCCAGCATGGCCTGTCTCAGAAAATCGACTGTCTTTGTTTTATGCTTTGGCATTCCAATGTGTTTCTGGTTTTAAATGATGCTCTTTGCTATTAGCATGACTCATTCTGTATAGGAAAAGAAGATATTCTTGCCTCTTTTTCCAGTAATAACAACAAATAAGATTATAAATTATAATTACATGTGTGTTATTTACTGTCTTGCTTCTAAATAATTCCTGGATGATAAATTACTTTATTCCTTTTCCAGGTATAATTCAAGTTGCAGCACAAATTTTGGTATTGTGTCTTCACTGGTGACATCCCCTGGTGTAATGTAACTTACAGCTAAGACTGCAGTTTGTGCCAAAATCTTGCCTGGTCATTTTCGGAGGTGGATTGCTTTATCAGCCTGACTTACCAGTGAGAACTGGTTTAAATCTCAAGTAAGACTGCAGTAGCAGAAAACACTTCAAAAAATGCAAAAATTCAAGGTTTCAGATAGTTTCTATTGTAATGCTGTGATAGATATAATTGTTGCAGTGTTATTATGCATGCCCCAAATAACAATACTTAATAAAAATACCTAATAAAGAATTAATTAAAATTACTTTGCTTCCCTATTATTCATTAGAAATGTTTAAAGGATTTCTTATCATAGCATTTGCAGCAATGTACCCACCTCTAAGAATTGGGGTGTGCTTAGCATTTCAAAAAGGAGGATATTTTTGTTCTTTGTCAAGTTAAAGTCAGTGTGCTGCAGGCTTAGACTACCATTTGCATATTAATAGACTGAATTATAACTATCTTTAAAAGCATAATTAATATTCATCAATGTATGCAAAACTTAAGACTTTGGATGAACCACAATGAAGGCCATTGCAGGGTGCACTGAACAGGAGAGTCTTTCAGAAAGAGTCCATCCCACCTACACAGCCAATAGACTTTTCCTCTGATCTAGGAAAGGCGCAAGTTTTCCTCAGTAAGTCATCCCTTTACAGTTCAACTCATACTGCAGTTAGGGACTAAGTTACTTTTACTATTTATATTTCTGCAGTAGCAATTTTGAGATTTGACACAATTTTTTGAGGGGAAGTTTAAGATAAAAGCAGATCTTCTAGTTGTATGGAGCTGTCTGAAAAGAGCAAGTGGTTACTAGGAATCATCAATGTCACTTTTGCAAATACATACGCAGTTTCCTTAACTATGTCTGTCATATTAGTTTAAGTTGAACAACTTCCTTCACAAGCTGTGTGGTCCAAACTGTTGTAGGGTGTAGAAGAGTCACAGTGACTCTTAAATTAGTCTAAGGATATCTTTCTTTGATCTTAATGTTTCTAAGGTCATCAGAATGTAAAGCATTTGAGATGTGACCTTGCATCTTGTTTGCTTAAATAAACTGACTAGATTGCTTTGAAAGAAAGGCTTCAAAATATGAAATGCTAAACAGCTTTGACACCTAGTAAAGAATACATTATCTTAAATTATGGATGGCTTGGCTATTTTCAATAGTATCATACAGATAATTTGTTTAGTCCCTGTGAAATAGTTTATAACTATGAAACACACCCCATTAATTCTTCTGTTACTAGAACAAGTTAGGTGCAATTTTTTTTTTTTTAAAGCATAGTATTGTTAGTGCAGCTTTTGAAGCAGTTAAAAAAGAATTATTGCTGTAAATTATGGGTTTAGCAACAAAGGAAACGGCACACTATAGGATTTGTTGATCCAAATTATGTGGTTACCAAATGCCAACCAGCTGCTGCTTTTTGCTGCCTATGCAGCGTTCTTACCATGAGATGTTTGTGCTTAATGTGTGCCCTTCTTTCTTGGAATGGGGTTATTTAGCATGCATAATTTTTCATGGTAGATTGGAAGAATATATACTTAAAGTAGCAGCATCACATAGCACTACTGTAAATTTTCACAGGGCTGAATGCTAAATAACAAAAGAACCCAACTAACAAAATTCCACAATAGTACTCCATACGTGAAACACTGCTGTTAACATGGAGTGGGGGGATTGACTTACAATGACCTGAAGTAGGACTCCTCTTTGCACTGTCCATCCAGGCTTACAATGGTAAGACAATAAATGTACAAAAGGTTCTCCACAATTTAGTAGAGACTAAGGACATTTTTCCAACCCCCAGACTACCCTTACCTGTCTTTTGTCCTACTCACTTCAAAAGAAAACGGTCTAGATTCACTTGTCATGTATTTAGAGAATAACTCACTCCGGTACTCAATTCTTTTGTTTTTTCCCTGAAAAAGGCAACTGGAGTCTAAAAATGATGTAATGCTACTGTAGGAGTCTTCATACAGCTTAATCTGCATAAGGTCTCTCAATTTAAGGTAAGTTCTAAGCCTATTAGAAAAGCTGTCAAGGTCATGAGGTTTGCCCCAGAACATGTAGGTCCATAACTCAGGAACGGCCAAGACAGGGTTAGCTTTTACAGAGCAAGAGTCTTGCTTCCCCTCAAACTTGAACATGAAACAGGTTATTTGTTTTCCAGGCTGCTGGGAAAGGCAATGCAGGCTAAAGCCAAACCCCAGCTCACCCAGCCCATGTTTTATTTGCAGCTTGCCGTCTTCTTAGGGTTAACACTAGCACCTGAAACAGCTCTGGGAGGCTACTGGCTTTCGAAATAGAATTGCTTTGTGCTGGGGTGGTCTTTCATCGTTTGATTGGTTGCAGATTGCTCTCCTTAGCAAGCCTCACTTAGCCTTTCAGAGTTAAATCAGAACTGTTGTCTTCTCTGGCTAATTATTAAGGCAACATAAACCACTCTGGGATGGCAGCATTGCATTTGTGCTTACTTCATTCCCAAAAGAAAATGTACATGCAAATATTTCAGCACAAACAAGACATGAAGCAAAGAGTAAGGAAGACAGATGATCTTTAATATTTTCTGTAATATTTGCTTAATTGTACCATACTTACATGGATCTTATTAATGATACAAGCAGTCCAGCTGACCCACATATTAAAATGGCTTAGTTGTACATTTTGTGAAGACAAACTGGAATGAGGTGTCTTGCACAAACCCTCAGCCAACAGACTGCCTTAATACTTGGCTTTGATCCAGCATCCCACTTAATGCAATTTAGTACAATACACTGCCAAATGAAAAGTCCTAAACTGGGTCAGACAGTATTCCAAAATAATATATGTCTGGTTTTTTTTGTCCTGTGAAGACTGTTGCAAAATTTGCAGATTCTCTGCAATAGTTGTCCTGCTGTTACAGCTTGTGTATAGTCACAAAAGGGACAAATTCAATTTACACAGATCTTGTGCTTGTGTACACTTGTACCTGAGTTCAATTTAATCTACATCTGGTCTAGGTTACTTTGTTCTTTTAAAGTGTCCAGTCTGGTCAAGCCAGTCCTTTAGCTTAAGTTATCAGCCAGTGACGTTTCCTTCTTCCTTTGGGTTTGACCCCACTGTTGAGAAAGGCCTTCTGTAACAAATCATATGGGTCAGAATTGCTTGAAAACTCTGCTGTTACCAAACGTACACCTTAAGCGTGTTCGAGAATGAAAGAAGGAGCCCCACATCATCTGTTTAAAGACAGTAGCTCATTACTCAGTATGTCAGGTACTTGTTCCCTTTTGTCCAAAGACTGAAAGTCTAGAACAGAAGTAGACTATACTTCAAAAGAATAATTTTTCAGATCTATGAGTGAATTCAGGAAGATGTTAACTATACAAATCCCTTTATGCTAAGCACCTGGGCCCAAATTTTAATAGGGAAGTAGATCAAATCTAGTGTACTCGGGTAGAGATGGCTCCTGATCAGCTAATTCTAGAAGGCAGCTGACTCACTTGGTGTTCTGTCTCACACAGCTTCCTGCATTGAGGAGAAAATGCTGTCATTCTTAGCAGAGGAAGAAATCTTCACCTTAACATTGTTCACCTGGCTGTGTCTGCGTCAGACCTTAGAGATTTGTGGGCAGATTTTTCTCTGCCTCTGAGCTGTGCTCTGTGGTATGGGGGGAGGGAGAGAAAGATAAATCACAACTTGCCAGTCTTAAGGGTCACATACGCTAGTGCTTAAGAGCAACCACCCTCATCCACGACTTGTCCACCAGGGCAAGGCAGCTATAGGCAAAGCACCTATTGGCAGTGAAAGAAAATGGAGGATAGACACAGGAAATACCCACTTTGTTTGTAGTCTGTGGGCAGCAGAGGCAAACGGGCCCGAGGAATTCCTTGGCCGCCTGTGCAAACTCCCTTTCCGCAGTCCCTGCCATGAGCTTCCCTCTCCATCATGGTCAGGTCTGGGTGGGTGCTGGGGGCCCTGATGGAGCACAACTGCCTGACCTGGGGGGCCAGGCTACTGGCACAGCTGTGAGAGCATCCCCACAGCAGTATGAAAGGTAACACTGGGGGCAGGAGCAGGGTTGTTGAGATGGGACCATTGATGGGTCAAGGATTCAAGAAAGAAAACACCAGCCTAGAAATCTTAGGGGAAAACCAGAGGGCAGCTAGGTAGGAGTCACCGGGCTGAGCCACTGCTGCTAGTGTGTGGGTGGCAGGCGCCTCTCTGTGGGGCTGAGCATCCCACAGGAGCTCACCCTGCCTGTGGGACCAATGCCTACCTGGCCACCAGAGCCTCGCTGGGTTGGTCAGCACACTTTCAGCTCTGCCTAGCAGCTCACTAAATCCCAGTGAGTAATTGCTTCACGCTTTTATGTTGTGTATATCTTGCTTGCAGTGTCTCTTTGCAGCCAGAATAATATCTGTGAACAGACAGACCCAAAAGAATGGTCACAACATGTCTTACAGTGACTGATCAACCCCCTTGGGTGAATCATACAAAATTCTGGCCCTTCAGGAACAGAGCTGCCAGCCTGCAGATAAAGGATCCTGGGGCATATGGGTCTGTGAGCAGGAGAGCCAGGGATCCCAAGTAATTGCGTATTTCTAGGTTATGAATTGCATGTTCTATTTCTATCATTCTCCTTCCTATATTCAGATAGATTATTGCTAGCTGTATCACTAATACCTCAATCTGAGAAAACAATTTTGTTCTAAAAAAATGGGACATAAGCATTCCCTTATAACTTAAAAACCTCACCTTAAACCCAGGATCCACCTACAAAGTTATCCTTGTTAAATTTAAGGATATATCACAAGGATTTATGTTTACCCTTAGCAGGTGCTTATGTGAATGGAATAACATAAATGGAGTACAACAAAACTTTGGAAGCGTTTGTCAAATTGGAGAGTGGATAGAAAATGTCTGAGACCCCAGCCTTACGTGTGGGAAGCCTTATGGGTTGATTGAGCTCTGGGGTTTGCAGGAAAAGAAGTTTAAGCCAAATGTGTCTGCTGGGGGCTGAGTAACTCTCAGGAAATTTGGTAAGGCATTTTCTCATTCCCAGCTGAAAGGCTCTATATGCCTCTAAGTGCTAAGGATTTAAGCTGTGCCAAAAGAGGAAGAGAAGAGGTTATGGTATTGCAAATTAAGGAGATAGCAAAGAGGCTTCAAATAGCTCAAACGTACTTATTTTCAGTGCCTCAAAAAAAAAAGGGAGAGGGGGACATGACACAATTTAAGTACAACAGATTTTGCAATCACTAAAACTCTGAATTTCTAAAATTCAGGTTCTCAAATTAATTCATTTTTAAGCTAATTAAATTTCAGTATTGTCTTGATAGGAAAGAAATTTTTCCTGGTATACTGACAGAAGAAGCAGTACTGTTTCCTACAAAACACCACCTGCCACTTCAAGGCTACAGCCATGTATAGCACGAACCCAAGCCCATTCTTTCTTTCTCTTTTTGGTGATGTCCCTTAAAGCCTCATTCATAATGTAGGTCAATACTGTGAAAGAAACATACCATTCTCCAGCCCAAGGTTTTTAAATTGGGAAGGGCAGTTATAGTACATCATGTAAGGACATAAAATATTGATTGCTATAATAAAAGCTATGATGACTGGTAGTACACTTAGAATGCATTGCCTGATAGTATTACATATGTAAAAGATTCACATTCCCACATGACGCCAGTTATTAGAATAATCCCTTGAGAAAGCATGTAAAAAAGTAAAAAAGCAGTCCATATGGCATTCAGCAGTGTAGCATGTTTCAAAGCTGCAAGACTGTTCTGAGGAGAAGCTGTACCTTATTTTTACATAGAGTTCCTGTTTATGCATCTTAAATTTCATTATTTTCACCATACGCATCTGGCTGCCAGTTAATTTCTTGCAACCAAATAAACAGCAGAAGATTGCACACCATAGCTGTGGAAGTGTTGGAGGAGAAAAGCAAATATCGCTCCTCGTTGTCAGGCAGGAGCCTTTTCAGGCAGCAATATGAGTGATAACTAAAGGTCATATTAATACTGTGTTTCCCAGGTGACTGCTCTTTTTGAATGGGTGTCTCTAATGATGAGACAGGCTTTGGCATAATGAAGTGGTGAAGGAGATGTCCTTCAATAGGTATGAACCATGAAATGCTACCAGGAATCATTAAAATAATGTTTTTCTATACCTTCTTCCTCTGGTTTCTTTTAATTTATGCTGTTGTCTTGTACTTATTGAATAGTCAGTGATTAACCTATGAATGAGGTGATTCTAGCAGATGTAGAAAAACATCCAGTATATTTCCATATACTGGCACAATTTCCAGGTTAACAATTTTCTTTCCTCACAGACTGGAAAAGACATAGGACCTGTGCTACTGAACCAGAGAAAGGGTTTGTAACCTTATCTCTGCCATCAGTCAGTGTTGACAGCTCTGGGAAAGAAATGAGGAGCCATTTATTGGCTAATCTAGCCAGAACAAAATTACCTCTAGCAGCCAGAGGTTGTTTAAAACCCTGCAGCAAAAGACTTTTTTTTTTTTACCCTTCATTAACTGACCATACTTATCCAGTGTATGCATATGTCGCTATTTTCAATATTGTTTAATATCTTCACTTAAATGAAGCGCTGTGACAGTTTTGTCCCTGTGAAAGTCCTGTGCCACAGTTTTTCTGTCCTATTGAATATTCCCTGTTTGCTGTCTCTGAGACCGTAGATGGCCACAGTCCACATCTTGTATTTCTAGGTGGAAACAGCTACAGTCACAAGCCAGTTGAAATCCAGGATGCCTGTTAAGACTTACTGGGTGTGCTAATGATGCCATTGAACTATCATCATGAATTCAGAGTTACCAGGTAGGAATCTAAGCAGGTAAAAAAATGGAAGAGCAGGACAGAAGCATTCAAATAGTCTGACCTCCAAGCTGGTAGTAACGCTTTCATGGAAAGAAACAACAGGTAACATCACAAATCTGTCCTCCTGCCCTTCCCTCCTTTCTGTTCAAATCCTGAAAGTTCTGCAAGTTTCTAGTTTTTGGGAAACCTGAAAGATCTGCATTATTCCATTTTTTGTAACTTTTGGGACAGTGGCCTGAGACTATGCAGTAAACTGTCAAAAGAGCTGATTTTGAAACTACTATTAAATATAATTAATATGATTTGCTTGCAAATTAGCAGAGACTTTATAGATTTTCAGAAAAAGAGGTACCATTACACCTTATGTTTATTAATGCTGCATTAAAGGGTCAGCAAGCAGCTCCTGTCTCAGGCTGGCCAGTGGTGGCTGAGAGCAGTATTTGTAGTTCAGCCCTGAATTGGGCTCTGAGAACTGTTGAGTCCTGAGGAAACTTGTTAAATTGCTAATTGCTTCTGATGATTGACAAGGAAAAATCCCATTTTCTAGTTATAGTGTATCTAGCTGTTGGTATTTAGTACTTGATCTCACTTTGTCTCCGCCTGCTTACAGTACAGAAATCACTACAAGGAAGTCATCCTTCCATCTTTTCTTGAAGTGAGTGGACTGCAGTTCTTCAGCCTGCTTTCCTGTAAAGCATCTTCCTAAACTTCAGTTCATTCTCACAGCTTTTTCTGAGTGGTCACTGGGTCACAAGATCCTGTTCAGCAGTGGTCATCAGGGACCATAAGGTGGCCCTGCACTGTACCCACAGATTCCCTGATGCTGCATGCAGCTGGTACACCAGTTTTTCCACTTCCACTAAGCCTTCTCCTGTCCATACATCCAAGTATATCATGGTCTCCGCACTGAGACTTCACATAGGTTATCTGCCTTGACTCTAACCTATTTGCCTGTTACTGTTCCCCAAAACTACAGTCACTATTCCAGAACAGGTTTTTATTTTTCAGATATCTAACCTGGAACTTCTGTGCAGAAAAACTTGCAAGCTCAGCTAATCTTGCAATTTACTCTGTGTTCAGCAGGTAAGCACTCTCATTTTGGAGAACATGCTCTCTATTCTTCTTGCAAAAAGTAGAGAGGTATATGGAGATTTTTAATTTAAATGAAACTTTAAAAATTCACTGAGCATAATTTTCCATTTCAAAATAGCCTGTTTAAAATTCAATGTAAACTTACGACAATCTAAATTTAAGCAGATTGTAGAAGCAATTCAAAAATTTGACTCAAATTTACTTTAGTATTTAATGCCTATGAAAACTATGGACTAGTGATGTAGAAAAGAGTTAGTACATCATAAGCAAGTCCAGTGTAGGTAGGAAGGCCTCCTCTTTCTCAGCTATGGGAACTGTGTGGCAAATACAGCACAGATCAGTCACCAAAAAAGCCTCAGTTGTTAATGCCAGCCTGAAGATCTAGATTTGGTGTTGTCACGTCCCAGTTTCTCAGGACGATGACTCAGGTTTGCTGATTCCCAGGTCAGGATTAAGGTGAAACAACACCAAGGATCCTTTAACTCACAAAACTCAATTTCTATTCACTCACAACAAGAATTGGCATGCTCACAACAAAAATTGGTGTCCTCACAACAAAAATTGTCATGAAACTACATCAGTAAACTGTGTACTATGTGCTAACCATATGTGACCAAACATATACTACAGGCCTTGCTTATTTGGGGATCAGTTCAGGGAAGAAAATAATGAGAGCCCTCCCATTGAGTCAGGAGGTTCAGAGCAGACACCCTTGCTTTCTAGAATCCCTCTTAGAGAGGAGCCCAGGGGTGGCTGGATCCACTCTTAGTCCCAGACTTGGTCAGCAGTTTATGTCTAAAGGGGTGAGGTATAGGGATTACGGGAAAAAAAAAAGAGACAGAGACAGAGAGAGAAAAGAAAGATTTCACCAGTCCTGGGTCCAGCGTTGGTCCTGCCAGCCGAGGGGTCCAGTTCCAGAGGGCGTGCGCATGGCGCTTCAGTTTGTGTCCTTCCATAATCTCCCTGCCCCTCCTTCAAGTGGGTACTTGAACTCATTAGGATAATTAGGTGTCATGCGCAGTTTGTGCTTCCAGAACCTTTGGGAAATGGGTTGGTGGGCTTGGGGGTCATTTGGGAGTAACTTTTCCCTCCCTGCAAGTACGACCGTTCTTTGACCTTTGGCTATACCTGGTGAGCTGCCCAGCTCAGCGTATCAGAACATGGAACGATGCAACCTCCAGCACGGCATGGCCTCCGTGCCCTGTTGCTGACTGACTTCTCACCTGCCTGTGGTTCAGTTCGTTGCTGTGCAGGGTTCGTTGTTAGGCAGAGTGCAATATTAAGCAGAACTTGCCACACCACAATGTTTGAGACATTAACTCTTTCACTCTCTGACAGGTGTCCACTGCTGCCTCTGCTTCATGGACTTAGCCAGGTCCCTGCTTTTGGCTTCTCAGTGGCTGGTGAGTGTCAGTTTCTGAATGCTTGACTTGAGACCACTGGAACAGTTGCTGAAACTGGTGGGAGCTGGTTCTGAATATATGAAGTGGGGTGTAATGCTGCACATTTCTCATTGGGCACTGAGCATTTGTAGTTTTTCTGCATCTTAAATTCTCAACACTCCAGAACCCAGCTAAAAAAATGGAGGAAACCCCCCACTCACTTACTTAAACATTTTGGGTTTGCTAAATGGTAATATAGTGGTGAGCATCACTGTATTTCAAAAAATCTGTTTCTAAGAGTCCTGTGAGGATCTTCAGGATTTTGGTTTCAGAAAACTTTGAATAGTGTGAAGTTAATAAGGCAGGACATCGCACACTGAACAACAGGGATGAAACAGCATATCGAATAGTCGCTCATTAAGGGTATGGAGTCTCTTTCATGCAGTGAATGAGGCACAGATGCAAGGAAAAAAAAGTTTATACCTAAAGATTGCATCATGATTTGTAAGCATATGGAGGCTGAACAGAGTCTGTACAGGCAACTTTGGAGTTCTTGAATGCAGCTTTATTACTATATTAATGCAATTTTATATGGAGCATATAGTTAGGTCTTTCACTGCACTCCAGCAACCAGTAAATGCTGTTTCAATCTCACTGTCTTCAAATGACTCCATCAAGTTATACATTTTGAAAAAAGAAAAAATCTGACAAGAACTTTTTCATCTTTGTATTGACATATGTAGAGCACATAGATGTTTTGACAAGGTAACTGTAAAATATTATTAGTTTATTTACCTAATATAAAAGCCCAAATTTCCCTAAAATATTGCCATGCAAGAATTCAAACATCTGTTTTTATCTTGTGCTTATTTTCAAAGGAAAGTTTGCAAAATAATTATGTTTAAAGCAGAATAAAAATTAGTAGCTTGCCAAAAGCAAACTTACCTCCAATGTTAAATCCCTGACTTACTCTGAACATAAATTGCTTTTATTTTAAAGGTTTTTATATGGGTTGTTATTCATACTCTTGTTTGTTCTTTATGTCAAAGCAAAAAGGAATGATTGTTCTTTGTTTCCTCAGACTTGGAAGACACAAAGTTCCAGAAAGCAAGAATCTTGAAGTTTGCTTTTGTTGTTTGGCATCATAATTGAGATTATGAAAAATCAAGTAGCTCTCTTGAATGTCACAAGTAGTGAAAAAAAAAAGTCATTTGGGACCTCATTAGCCTAGAAATGGACCACAGAAAAAATTAAGCTTGGGACATTTGTAAAGTGAACATGCAAAATGAAATTCTTATATTCCATCTATTTTTTTCCCTACAGAAATTGCTAAAAAATACAAGAGAAATATAGAAGAAATACAAATATGAAACACAGCAATTTGGTGATTCAGCATGTCTAAAAACCAAGACTGGGATAATTTGTGCGTTTATAACAAAAACCCACAACAATTACTCTCCTCAACTTTTCCCTGTTTTGCAGAGGTTACAAGATCCTGTTAATGGTGTTCTGAGTGGAAGCAAAATAAGATGTTTTCCCTGAACTTAGGTCCTGGACAGAACTTATGAAATCCTGTTTTAAGAAATAGCACTTGCTTTACTTATGAGGTCTTCTGAGACATAATGGATTATAATATAAACTAGCCTGTATAGGTGAGCATTGAAATAACGGAATCTGTAAAGTGCTCAGCCTGTTTTTCACAGGGTAGATGTTCCCTTGATAAGTTCCCTCCTTTAAGATACTTTAGTACACTCTTTACACAAAAAAGAAAAAAAAAGAGGAAGAAAGCAGTTCCCCCTGGATGAGGGATGTCATTCACTCTCTGAGCTGTTTTTCACAGTGCAAAGTCATGTTCTTTGTCCTCTCACCCCAAGGATGCCCCAACAGAAGGTGTCCAGCGCCCCAGGGGAGCGTGCTGAGCCCAGTGCCGTCTCCCACTGGCCTGGCTCTCCAAACAGATGGCATGCCCCTCGGGAGAGAGAAGTGTTGGGAAAACACATCCTGGGCAGCTGGGATACGGACTTTGAAGATGGCAAGGTCCCAGTGCCAGGGCCATAGGCGATCCTGAATGCCTCAGGCATGCAGCAGGAACCTGGGGAGAAGCGGAGTGGGGTGAGGCTCTGCAGGTGGGCCAGCAGGCAGAAAGCAGTGAGAGCAGGCCAGAGCCCACTGTGCTGGGGTTGCACAGAGGGGCAGAGGTCTGCCCTGGGAGGAGAACCCAGCTGCAAGACAGGGGCTCTCTCTGGAGACCACACAACGCATGAGAGCAGTTGCCTTCGGCGGGGGGTGTGTGTCATGGAGTCGCCCTGCACTCCTCTGGCTCAGGAAGAATTCAGAGCTGCTTTCATGCAACCTGCTTCAGCAGTCTGACACAAATCAATGACTTGTTTTGGCGGGGTGTGTGTCTCCCCTTTTATTTTCCTCTGGTTTGGTTTTTTTTGGTTAGGGTTTTGGGGGGCTTTTTTTTTATCAGTTTCCCTCTCAGTTTTGTGGGAAAGGTCAGGTTAATCCCAGCCAACTACCAATTGATGGCAGAGTTCAACTGGAATTCCTTTTGTGACTTTTGCCACCTTTCCTCTGTTGGATCTAAGCAGTCCACCAAACACATATGTGCTTTTTGGCTGCAGAAATTGGTTTTGAAAGCAAAACAGAACAAGCAAATAGTCAGATTGAAACTACAGAAATTATGCCAGAGGCACAAAAATCACAGGGCACCTTTTAAATTACTTTTCATACAGCTGTTGCCTAATAGATTTTTGGATAGGGGAAACAGAACTTTTATGCCACCTAACTCCTTTGTAATAGCTTCCAAATATATGGAGGCACACTTCACCACAATAACTGTTTCAGCTTGCCCTACAGCATACTGCCTAGAGCTTTGATTATATCCTTGAGGTAATAAGCAGCTTTAGAGCACTTTAGTCCTCTAGAATTTTTCCCTCTGCAGACATTTCACATTACCTGTTTGCATAAGCTAGAATGCTGGATAACTTTTCTACCTAAGCACCATTAACAGATGATAATGTTTTAGTGAAAGACCATTCAATGCATCACAGAAGCCTAGAATAATTTAGACTGGAAGGACTCCTGGACGTTTCTAACCCAACTTTCTCCTCCGAGCAGGGACAAATTCAAAATTGCATCAGTTTGCTCAGGGCCTCATCTGCTTTGGAAACTCCCCAAAGAGAAAGGCTCCACTGCTGTTCTGGGTATGTGGTTTCAGTGCTTAACCTCACAGTGAAAATTTGTTCTTCTTATGTAAACCCAGCATTTTTCTTGCTGCAATGTGGGGCCATTGCCTCTTGTCCTCTTGCCACTTGCCTCTGGCTCCATTACCTGCAGGCAGCCCTAAGACCCTCCCTAGTCTTTTCTTCTCAAGGTCAAACAGGCCCCACACCCATTGCATCTCCTCACATGCCATGTGCTCTATCCTCTTACGAAGTGAGTGGCCTCCATTGCATTTTTTCCAGTTTGCCGAACTCGTGCTGTGGAAGAGCCAAAACTGATCAGAGTACTCCAGATCCAGCCTCCCCGGTGTGGAGCAGATGGCAACAATCCCTTCCCACAACTTGTTGACACTCTTACTCATGCAGCCCAGTATGTGGGTAGCTTTCACTGCTGTCAGGATGCACAGCTGCCAGTGTCATGTCAGTAGAATGTCTGAGTGGGGCAAGCTTGGAGGGGCTGGGGAAAGCCACACCAGGCCTAGCAGAAGAGCTGCTTCATTCATCTGCATCTACTTTTCCCTTCCTCTTGTTGGGTTTGTTGGCCTCAGGACTATGGTGCCTGGGCCTCTGCTTTTCCAGGGGTCTTTCCCCTCATTCAGGTACCGTGGGTCTTTGCGTTATAGGTTTATGGACCTGTTTCCTATGACTTGATGTCCATTGAGCCTGGCCTTCTGGCCTCAAAAGGGCCTCCGTGTACTGCTTTGAGAATCACTAAGATCAGCCAACTGATCTGGCTGGACCTTTTCTGCCTTGTTGGAGAGCTGTGGGACTTAGCCCTCCACTCTTCCTGGGGCATTTTTTCCTGATTTTAGCACCCCTTCCCCCAATACAAGCAACATGGTGCCTGGCCCCCCGATCTTACTGGTCATTTTTGCTGTGATGTGAACTCCACGGGGCCTTGCAGCACCATGAGGCCTTGCCCACTGCTCATGGAGAGCCTTTCTGCTGTGTTTTGGGCAGGACAGCCTGTCAGGGCCTTTTTCCGAGAGCAGGCCACCATGGGGCCTGGCTCTGCACTTTTCAGGCCCTCTTTGCTTTGCCTTGGCCACCATGGGGCCTGGCTCCTGCACTGGCAAGGCGCTCGAATCAGGACAAATTGGCCTTGCACGACCCCGGGCCAGGCCCCAAGGTGCTCAGCTCTGTGGAAAGAGGCACTGAAAGAGCAGGAGGCCAGGCCCTACAGTGCTCGGCTGAGGGCAATGAAGTCCTGCATGAGTAGAGAAAAACCTGCCTTCAAACACAGGCTTTCTTCCCCCTCTTGAAGATCCAGCTTTGACACTGGCCTTTTTCTCCCCCAACTTAGAAAAGACCCCTCTTCAGCAGATGGTTGCTGTCAGTTCCCCAGCCCCCCCTCATCATCACCACCACCTCCCCATTGTGTGGTCTCAGCAGGACTTGCCCCAGGCCAGGCCCTCTCTGCTGTGAGTCAGCCCTGCAGAAATGGCAGCAAGGTGCAAAGGTGTTTTTCACTTGCATGCAGTGTGCTAGGATCCAAGGATCCCACTGTTAAACTTGGGGAGTTACACATTAGCTGATGATCCTTGTAGCGAAGGCATATTCAGAGAGCAATATTTCATTGCTGTTCATCACTCCTTTGAAAGTGTTTCCTTTAAGAGGGAGGTCTCTCCTGGAGATCTGCCTGCTTGCTCTCAGTCTTGTTGTGCAGGGGTGTGTTGGGTGCCTTGAGGGCTGCCTCAGGCTGTGAACACTCCTCGTCTAGCTATAGCCGGTGTCCCTGGGGCAAGTCGAGGTCTGCAGCCAGCCCCGTGTGTTATGAAGTTGTTCATGCTTGGTGGAAAAGGAGTGTCCTGATGTCACAGGAAATGCTGAAAGCCAAAGATCAGGCATGTCAGAGTAGCAGGAAGAGCACTAAATATCCTCCTAGTCTATTTTGGGACATGCAGCTCAATAATCCTCACCATTTACAGCAGTCTATGAACCAGGTCTAAGTTCTCCTCACAAATATGAAGCATTTTAAAGTCAGCTGATCTTGCAGGAGACCACAGGCACTCAGTCAGAATGGTATCAGTCTGATACTGTACTGTAAAGCATGACTTTATGATACAGATTTGGGGTTTCTGCTCAAGTGCCACATTCTCTCACTTCCATAAATCTCACCAATTTCATAGATTTTTATGTTACCAGCTCAGAGCCATGCATTCTCAGCACCCATTGAGTGTATCTTTTCTTATACTGGCCTTTAATTATTTTAATTCTTTTTCAGTTTTCACCCTAGTAACTACTTGTTTCACTTCTTGAAACACTTCCTTGTTTACTGATTTTTGGACTTAGCATTGTAATGGGGAGAACAGCACAATGAAACCTGTGCACAACTAATGCATGAGCATACCATGACCTGAGACAACAGCAGGTGGTAAGAAATTCAGTGTCTCTGATTGACTAGAAAGGATGCTGTAGAAAGACTTTGGTTAACCTAGTACACTTCCAGACCTGCTATCTGAGAAATAAACCCTATTGCAAATGCTTGATAATAATGCATGTGAAGAAATTGTGGAGGTTTGGATATGATTATATTGCATAATGGAATATGCCCTGGGCCTGAGCAATATCCTGTAACTCTGCTGTGTTACATTAAGCTTTCTCATGAGAGCAGAATTTATTTTACTATCATTTAGCAGACATTGTACCATCTGAGTCATAATTAATAAACTAACTGCATGCAGCAAGAAAACCAGCATCGGTTATTTGCAACGTACTGCAAAATGAGAATTGCTTCAGTTTGCTCTAGACTCACTCTAGAAAATATTTTTCAGGACTTGCTGAAAGTACTTATATTTTGAAAAGGATTATCAAAGTTACCAGAGCTTTTGTACATCTATGGAATCTGATCTTCTCTATTTCATATAGCTCCATAAACCATGCATACATACTTTTGAACACTTAAGACATGTATATCCTCATTACCTTCCCTGTCTTTTTTCCTATCATTCCTGCTGCATGTGTTTAATACTCTTTTTTGTAACGTTTCTTCTCTTGACTGACTGATGCAGGATTGCTATTCTAATTTAACAGTAAATATAGGAAAGTCACAGATGCTGGTTCTCACATTGCAGCTGTAAGCATCTGGAAGAGCAATGAAAAAGAGAAAAACCTTACTCATTTACAGACAACATTGTAATTATCTGTGATGGATAACATGAGTGGGTGGAAAGGCTCTGTCCCTCATTTAGCAGCTACTTTAATATCGCCCTTGGGACAGGGGATTCCAGAGCAAACCATATGTGATGCCAGGAAGGAGGGACTCGCAAGTTTTGATTCAGAGGCTGTCTGTTCCACCTGACCATTTGCAGGATTTCAGTACAGATGTGCAATCCAGTGAAGTATGTGATCCATTCAGTCTAAAACTGACAATGCAATTATAGTTTTGGTTACCGTCTAATATTTAGGTAAGTTGCTATCCCTTTTTGATGTTTCCCTGTCAGCTCATGAACTGAACCCAGTGATTACCCTTCTTAGCTATGTAAACCCAACTGAAAAAAGTGCAAGGAAGAGTTTGCTAGAGGGTTAAAACTTGTGTGGCAATAGATGTAGCCTACTGTGCATCAAAAATTCTCCCTTGAACTATTTTGTTAGTTTTCTGGTAAATGGAAAGCAAACATTCCATCAAATACTTGGGGGAAAAAAATGCCAGAATTAGCTATTGCTTGCAGGTATGTGATGGTAAGCTACCTCTGCAGAGACCAACAGGAGCTATGGCTGCTCCTTGTGTTCACAAAGGCAGATTCAGGAAACTGTAGCCCTTACATTTTCCTAAGAGCACAGCCTTGATCTGTCTATGGCATATGCTGGTCCACCTGAGGTGAGACTATGTCTGTTAAGAGTTACTTTCTCATTCTCTTGGGCTTTTTGATAATCAGGGGATGGACAGCACTCCTTGGCAAATGTATGCTGCAGCTGATTGAGCTTCTGCTTTAATTATGATTCTGCACTGAGAATGTCCTCCACACCAAAAGTGGTGGTCATTGGTGGGTTCAGATACCAATACTAATCTTGCTCTGTGTCAGGACTGTAGATCTTGGCAACCAAGAAAGGCTTCAGAAGTGCCTGCAACCTCATTTTTGGATGGGCGAGGTTGGACATGTATGCAGATGTGAGGAAAGACAATAAAAAGAGGGTCTGGCCACTAAAACAAATTTGGAGGTTTGAGATCCCAGATGCAGCTGGCTAGCAATCTACCTGACACATTCACTACCGTGAAACCACACATAATATTTGTCATATAACCTCCTTTTTGTGTTAGATGTCCCTCTTTATTTTCTCTTTTTAGTTAATATCATGCATTCATCACTAGCTCTTTGAAGCAAATAGAAGGAAGTAGTGGAATATGTATTTATTTATGAAAGCAAATCTGGCTAGTTTTAAGACTGACCACTGTATATGCAAGAGAAACTAGAAAGAAAATGAAGCCATAACTGCAAACAGAAGCTGATGCACCTTGTACTGCAGCTGTGTGACTTTCTTCACCATCTTCTTCTGAGATGATTTAGTCTGTTTTACCAAATCAATAAATAAAAAACATCCTTCTGTGCAAGTACTGTGTTTTTAAATGTTGCTGAGAAGTATTTTAAGGTGTGTCCACCAGTACATTTCTTTGGCTTTGAGGTTTTTATGGACATCAAGTTTCCCTGCAGGCTCCTATTATTCTGTTCTTCAAGAACATTCACAGAAGCAACATCATTTTAACTTGCTGGGATGACTCACAGGCACAAACTAACACACTAATTTGATGCAACAAGATATAGCCACAAATAACATCTTTGCAGGACTTTATTAATAAAGGGGAAAAAATTAAAATCACAGGACTTTGCATCTACTGTGAACATAATCATGTTATCACATGAATACAATGTTTGTAGAATATTTATGTTAGTTAATCTCTGTGTTTCCCAGCCGTGGACTGAAATTCAGTTCAGTCCTTCCTGAGAAAGATTCCTTGTACAACAGAAAATAGACACGGTGACAGTGACTGTACAGGAACCAGACTTTCTGTTTGGTGAAAAATTTTACAAGTTTAACAGAAAGTTTTGAAAATAACTCTTATGAAAAAAATCCTTTGTGGTAATCAAAACAAGATGTGAACACTCTGCAAATAAATTTTTAAAGTAAGGCTAATACAAAAATTCTTTTCAAAATGAAAAACCAAATTACTCCATTCTGGAGTTGTCCAAAAGAATGTTAATGGAAATCCTTTCCCCTTCTTTTCTTTATGAGAACTGGTGTCAGAACTGATTATTTCTGTAAAATGTTGCTGTTTTAAGCAATTGGTAACTTCTGATGGGGAAAAACACTGTTGATAAATTTCTGATCATCTCTGAATGGCAGAATCTTCAAATAAGAAGTGTCAACTTGCTGAATGCCACATAACTATTTCTCAGCTGAAGGAAGAAGTTTGATTCAGGTGTGGTTTGGAGAGAAGATTTGGTCCAGCTTTTATTTTACTAATTATTTTACTTAATTGTTAGTTAATTCATGTTGGTTTTCTCACTCAGCCTTCTCCAATGTAATACTGAGTAGCTCTGTAGGCCAAGAAAAGTTTCGTTTGTCAATGCAGTAAACCACCTAGTGTTTTTCTTACATGAACGAGCTGTATGCAACACAGAATTACAACATCCTTCATTACAGATCAACAATATCGCACTGTTAAGTGATCTGTGCTGCCTTTCAATTAGCTCACGTGTACCAAAAGAAGCAGTCTGGGTAGTTCAGGGAATTGTTAATGGACTAAAACCCCTTTTTATGTAGTTCATTGGTTTGGACAGCTGGCCCTTTTCAGCAATTATGAAGAGTTGATACAACCCTTCGGCTTGTTTGTGATCTCTTGCTGGGAAGCAAATCGGTAGTCTCAAGCCAAATGCCAGTGAGAAGGTCTCCCGTAACAAAATCCACCAGACAAACTGCAATACCCCGGCACCTTCAGCCAGGAGAGCTGCAAGGCTAGGACACCCACCTGTTGGACAAGGGGACCCCCATAAAAAATGCCTTGTTGGTGCCCTGTTTCCTGGGGAGCTGCTACCAATGGGGCTGCTGTTAGAGTTGCACCTGCTGCATGGCAGCACTCACAAAACAGGGCTGTCTGTAGGGAAGGAAAGCAAAGTGGGAGCTGAGCAAGGCCATAAGTCCTCTGGGAAGGTGCCATGGTGGCTGTCCCCTGGGAGAGCAAGGGACAATCACAGGTCAAGTGCCCCTGAGACCAGCTGGGGCAGCGTGGGGAGCCGAAGGAGTTGCGATCTACTCTGCCTTGCTTCCCTGAGGCATAATAGAAGCAGGGGTACATCTCATGCCCAAAATACGGTCTCCAGAGGAAGTTTGATTGTTTGGTTTTTTTCCATAAAACTAAACTAATGTTCACCCAATGTTCAAGCATATGGTACCATTTATTTAACTTCCTCCCTGCTAAATGTTGACTTTTGTCCTTTTAGACTTTTTTGGTTTTCTCGTCTTTTTTTTTTACCTTTTTAGTAATTGTGTAAAATGAATCCATGACTGTTGCATGTGATTGAGGCAAGTGCATGGTTTTCTAGTCCCCTTTTGTTCCAAAGTATATGGGAGGATTTTGTTTTATTCACTTCCTCCAACAAACTTTCTAAGTACATAGTATTAATCCAAAAGGCAAGGAAAATTTCTGACTGAAAGGTAAAAACTGTAGAAAGTTTGGTATAACTGAAAGCAAAGCTTTATAACAAAAGCAGTTCAATAAATTTAATTCTGTTTGTTGTGGTCATTGCACATTCAGCAATAATGCAGTCCTCATATAGTACTACAACACATTCCTGGGGAAGTCAGAGAAGAAATTATAGATACAAGATTACAGATGTCTGCATGTCTTACATGGAACGACCACAAAGGAATCCCTTGGAATATGATTGGGAATTAAATGAGGTAATTAGTTCTCATCTCCATCTCTGCTGGAAGTTGCATGTTCTTAAGGACTTACGTTATCCTCCTGTTTCTGATCCCATATGATAGCATCCACCCTGAGCACTGTGTGGATGTTATGTTCACATCCCAGAAGGATGAAGGTATCTTTATGTCTGGCACAGAAACCTGCAGATGACCCCTCTTGTTTATGGGCTAGGTGTATGTAAAAGAAGTTGCAGCCTGGTTTCAGATGCCTTAAGGGGGAAGCCTGGGATTTGAATCTAAAGCAGCCATTCAGGAAAAACACATCTTAAGGGCCTTGTTGCCAGGCAAAACTATTTGGTTTAGAAGTTGGAGCTCTAATGCAGTTTTCAACAGGATACTCAAAGAACTAGCCTTCACAAAATAGGCAATAAACTTCTTGGCCTGCTTAACAGTAATATCTCTGGTGAACTGATTGCTGCAACACTTTTCCTACCCTTTATTAACCTAGAGGGGAGTGGTGAGTTTTCAGTGGCTTCTGTGGCTGCTTTTCCCCAAAATGCAGAATGAAATTACTTTTCTTTCCCAAATGTTTGACTCCTTTCTTCTGTCAGGAAAACATTAATTAAATTGTTCCAGCCACAAATGGAAATGCTGACAATAAAGCCCTGCTCACTGAAAATTGTCCATCAAAGCAAATCCTGCATCCTTATCCATTTACCCTGTAGTTCATATTGACTAATGGGGGACAACTGGGCCTAAATTCCCTAGAGCAACGAGTATATCTCTGGGCTTTTTGAGAAAAGGTATTTGTAGCCTAATGCTTCAAGCTATAGTTCTACAGTGCTACACATGTGGGAACTTTCTATTTTTTGTGAATGCTAATTGTGCAGCTAATTTTCTATGAGAAATAACTGTAGCACACACTTGATTTTTGTTTTCCTGCTAGTGGTATTGCACTAAAAATCCCCGTGTACAGGTTGTAAGAAGGGATGTGGAGAAGCTGTGCTTGCTTTTTACTTTTTTGACACCACCTTTGCAATGACGTGATGGTTCTAGAAGGCCGCCTGAACAGGCTGGACCTGCTTTAGGAGAAATATTGCTTTAAATTAACCTTTGCTTTGTTTTCTTGCACCCCAAGTTTAAAAGGAGAGTTTCCAAATTAGTGTGCAGAAGAAATATACCAACATGTTTCTTGTCAAAATGATTTTTTTGAAGGAAGGGTTTCTTCAGCTGTTGCAATCTCAAAGCCACCCAAGAAGGGAAGTAAAATCATTGTGAAAGAAAGCAATGCTGAGTTAGAGAGAAAGGTCCTAGAAAAAAGGACAATGTATGCAGCTACTGCAAAGTGCCTTGTCTTGAAAGGAAAATGTCTTGCAAAATCAAGATGTTTGCTTTCTGCTTATAACAAACGAAAAAGGCAAAAAACCCTGAAAGAAGCGTAGTTAGCAAACCACACAAAAGTTAATCCAAGCCCTAGAGAACAGAAGTTTTTGTCCCTTTTTTAGGCTGATAGTTTCAGCATCTGATGATTTGTATGAAACCCAATAACAAACATGGCTCTCATTACTCCATTGTGCCTTTGATTTCTGTCCTCAACTGTTATTTGTTTATTTGTTCAAGCTATCATGACTCTGAGTCACTTGTGATGTGTGGAGCAGCACAGCTCTGACCTGGCAACAGTTCATAAACGGTACCCCCTAAATGAAATCAGAATATAACTCTCCTGACCATGGTATTTCTTGTGTAAGATCAGCAGAAAACCTGCATTTTAGCAGCTGTGTTTCTTGTACCATGCCCATCCCCACAGTGAGCTAACCCAGTACACAGATCGGAGTACTCCCATCTTTGGTTTGGTTGTGTGGGACTTTTTGCTTACCAAGGGTCATGATTTCCCTCCTTCCTTATTATCTGTATCATCATCACCCATCTTCCACTTCTTCCTCTTTTTCTTCCTACACCTTCTCCCCGTACAGCACTTGGCCTCTCTGCCAGCAGGATACCAGTGCTGTGCACACCTCACTTCCCAAATGGCACCATGGCAAACTGAGAGTCTTTGTCCTGATTTCTTTGATACTCTATTCTGGGTAAGGGGTGCCTAACAACAAACTTGTTAATAACTAGTTAATGAAGCAACTAATTATGCATGCTTAATATAGCAAGGACACCAAATAGGGTGATATCAGGCATCTTTTCTGTTGAAAAAAGGTTTATAGCTGGCAACTCTCAGGTGTTCCTCCAGCAGGTAGGAGGATGATGGCTCATATGGTAGCAGGTCTGTTTTTAAATCTGACTGCAGAGGACTGGAGTAATCCTTCCTATCTGGCAGTTACAAGCCCCTCCAAAGGCTGCTGGCAGTCAAATAGTGGTTGTTACTACCAGCAGTCCTGCCCTTGGAGCTGGTAGCAGCACTCACAAGAGGAGAAAATAGGGCAATTTTAGGTTCTATATTTGTATATCAGCAGAAATATTTTAAAACTATGGTGGCAGTTGAAAACTATGGGGAGTGGGGCAGACTGGGAGTTACTGGGAAGGGAGAGTTGGTTTCTGACTGCAGCATGTGTAGGGTGTGAGAAATTTTCTTCTTTGCTCCTTCATTCCTCCTTCCTTCCTTGGAGGTGATTTCTGCCAGAAAGATGTAGATGTCTGAATTGGAAAGACTGGAGATGAGGGAACAAAGGTGTTCTTTTAGGTTCTCTGGAAATAGGAAAGGTCTGACATCTTCCACTGGTAAGAGATAATTCTGTACCAATTTCTGGCTTTCTGCTCTGACTTTTTTTTTTTTACAGAAGCTTTTCACCCTTTTGGTTGTTTAAACTCTGAGTTTCATTTTGGTTTTGCAAATCCCACAGAATAAGTGGTGGGTGGTTTCTCACTCACTAAAAGCTATGAAAGCCTGGTAGCTAAATAAGGGGCATTCCCAGAAGGGAGAATTTTCCCTCACAGAAAATAGTCCATATTTTTGCACCTAGAGCTGCCATCTTGCTGACTGAGAAGCAACTAGAAGTATCCCACTTGGCATCCTCTCTGCCACACTGTTTGGGTGAAACTGATGGTGCATTTCCCTGCTAACAGCTTTATGAGGGCTGCACTGAAGGGGACATTGCTTGACTCCATGTGACATGACCATGGTGGAGGAAAACTCTGTCTCCCTCCTCCCCTCAGTTTAAAGTCTGAGGGACAGTCTTGGTCTAGGAAAAGGAGAAGCATGTTCTTATGGAGATAGCAGAGCCCACCCATTTCGCTGTGTAAGTGGGTGATCCTTGCACTGACCTTTTAAAATGTGAGCATTTTGTAGCCAGGGTTAGTGATGCATCCTTAGCTCATGTAAGTATGGTTAATGGTCTAAAAAATTGTATCATATTTATTGGTGCCCCTGTACACGAAGGAATGGAAAACATCTGCTCCAAACAAGAAAATCTGGATACTGTGTTTGTGACAGGATCCATTAGGAACAGACTGGTCTCAGTTCTGGAGCCAAACCCATTCCTAATTTAATTTCATTGCTATCCCTTTGAATTATGGCAGAGACAAGTTTATTCTGTAGTCTTTTTATGATACTATTGTTAGTGGCAAGTTCAGAGACTAAGCATTTTCCCAAAGATCTGCAACAGTTTCCAGCTTTTTGGGAGAAGTGCCTTACTACTACATACATTAAAGCATCAGAGGGCCAAGCATCTGAGAACAGACGTTCAATAGAAACAAAGCCAACATTGTGATCATCTCTTTTTTTCATTCTCTGAAAATTGGTGGCAGACAAATAGAGATGAAAAAGTTAAATTATGAGATATATTTTTTTCCATTTGGAAATACTGACCACAACACATTGCTGGATGTCTGTGAGTAATGACATAAAGTGAAATACAACCTGCCTATCTAAAAGGAAGAGATGACTATGACAATGATGGAAAGAATAAGTCAGATAATTCTTATTACAAAATTTCTATAAAAATAAGATTACATCTTTGTAATAAATACATGATCACTCACACCTTTGCTTGAGAAAGTAAAACTCATTCTGAAATGTTTAACTGTGATTTTTTTCTTCTGGCTTGTAGAGCAAAATGGTTCTTATTAAACCTCAAAAGTAATAAGCTGAATCTGTTGAAATTGGTGGGAAGCTTTCTTGATTTTAGTGTGTACCAATTTCCTTCATAACACTTGTCACTTTTTTGCTCCTCTTCCTTCATTCTATTTTTGATGTACATATAGGAATAGAAGAAGAAATGGAGGGAACTGTTAGGAGGTACAGTATGGCTACCATGTGTTTTCAAATGCTCTACCTTCCTTTTGAAATATGAATTTTTTTTCAGATGCCTCACATAAAAATTAACATTGAGTATTGATACTGCTGATTTTACATGTAAACAGTAGCACACAGACACTTGTGTCTTTGAAATCATAATATGTAGTCTCTAATAACAAAGAGTGATAGCTGATCACATTTCAAAAAATAATATTTCGGTTTTGTACACAGAAAAGTACATCTTGGCTTCTCACTGCAATTTAAAAATAGCTGATTCTCTGTTTATAGACAGGGAAACTGAAACATGGAAGGGTCAAAGGATTTGTCAGAGGGATTTATATCCACAGCAGATCTGGAAATAAAACTTAAATTTTTTGACTGAGCACTCTGTTATAACCAAAGTGTATAACTTTACCCACTTTTGAATGCTGGTGTTTCTGAACGGACATCCAGAAACCATTGTCAGAGAAAACTGTGATAGTGGTAGTTCAGGGCAGTCAATGAAGAAATGCCATACTCTATGGAAAAAATATTTATCAAATGAAAGGAGTTGGAATGAATTTTGACTTCTAATGCAGTATTTGGGAAGGTAGCTGAGCAGTTCTTTTTATGTATTTCTCATAACAAAACATAATTTCTCTCCCCCCCCCCCAAAACCAATAACTTTGCAGACCAATGGGAACAGCTTAAATATACAATATTTACTTATGTGTTAGTGAAATAAATGCAGGGAGGATCGCTTTTGGTAGGCTGTACTGTCTGCTTAGTGGTTGTTTCTGATGGTTGGGCTTTGATTTTTATTGTTTCTGTTTCCTCAACTTTTATTTTTCATAATGTACATGAATGGCTGTTCTGTTTTCTCAGCTGAGGAGCAGACTTGCTTGTCTCAGCTGCAAAACAGCAAACTGGGTGTAGTGGGGGTAGGACGTTTCTTGCAGACTTGACATGGTGACTTCATTGAATGTGATTTCCCGTCCGCTAATCTCCTCCCCAGGCATGGGAACCTTTCTGGGTTGGCTGCAAAGGCAGCATGCTGAACAGTGGCGGAGGTCTGAGTACTGGGTCACTGGTAGGGAACAGGAGCCCTTCACAACAAGCCTGGTAGCACCAGCAGCTGCAAATAGGAAGGAGGCCCATTTTGGAGAGACACCTGCAGCAAGAGAAAGTCCACCGATTCAGAAAGGCTTCATACAGAAGGCTTTACTCAAAATGCCAAAGACACAAAGACAATTGCTGAGCCTTTCCCAGGTACTGACTGGCAAGACACGAAACACGTCCCAGCATCCTTGAGCCCTGCTTCCGCATCCTCAGCTGCTGATCTGGGCATACGCCTGTGCCTCTGGAGCGAAGTGAGGTGCCAAGGCACGTGTGCCTGCCCCATGTGCACGCAGCCAGCATAACATGAGCAGATAGAGATTCAAAGTTGCTAATCCTATGGCAAGAGCAAAGCACAAATTAAAAGTAAGATGTAAGGCAGCTATGGCAGGCCATTGTAAGACAAGAAAATCACCCCTTGGGACCTGGTTTTGCAAAGGGACTGTGAGACAGTCAGCAAACACAGGTGGACCCTCTGCCTGGTTGCCCAGTTTTTGTGTTTCGCACACAGCTAGTAGGTGCCTATACCAAGCATGTAAAACAGGACTTACTCAGTTTTTTTGCTTAGAATATTGGGGTTTATGATTTTTTTTTTAAGTACCCAAAATAAATGAGTTAAATATTAGGTGGAAACATGTTTATTTTCCCTTTTAGAAGTACATGTGCATCCCTGCTCTCTTGTGCTCTCTCTTCCTCTCTCTTGTTTGTGTTCACATCCTCCCAGACAGTTCTTGTGCTCACAGCTTTCTTTAACAGGACGGTTTTATTCTTTATAAAATTGAGACTTATAAAAGAAATAAATCTCGCTATTGTTCTCTTGGGGTGCAGCTGTGTTAAACTGTAATCATGGGAGTTGAAACAGGTTTCCTCTCACAATAACATTTATATTCGTTTCCTGACACTCTTTCCTAATAACATGTCTTCAGCTGACCAAGGGGAAAAAAAGCCCTCTGCTGAGCACTTCTGAAGGTAAAAGAATACTTGCGCAGCACAGAATAGTTACTGCTATATTACAGTATTTTTAAAATTCTGTTGCACTGGATAAAGATCCACTAGATCTCTAATTTCCAAGCTAATACTTCCATTTCCCCCTGTTCTTCTTCTGTCTGATGTTTCTCATCTTTTTTCCTTGAGGACTAATTAAGCCAGGCCTTACCATCTACCTTACCTGCTTCTCTTTGTCTTTCTCCTCAAGGATGAGCACAAAAGAATGGATCAAAACATCTGAGAAAGAGCTAAAATAGAGCTTGTAAAGTCTCATGAGGATGGAAAAACAGGAGACTTCCAGCTCATTGGGGTACTTCCTCTGACTTCTGTGTGCCAGAGTGAAATGGGTATCTTTATATTTCAGCTTTTCTACCCATAAAAGTTACAGTAGTAGTAAAACTGTGTTATCTGCATCTCCTCTCTATGTACAGACCCTTAGATAAAATATTTGTCTAAAGAGTAGTCTGATTTTAATGAGTGATATATACATAAATGTAATACTCTCACTTCGGAGAACAGATGGTAGAGATTGATACCTTAGTGGCTGAGAGCTGATCTTACGCCTTTTTAACAAAAGAGTGTCTTTTCCTCTTTTTTTTTTTTTTTTTTTTTTGTGACATGCCAGTGAATAAATGATATTTACAGAGCAGCTGAGATAAATATTATTGAAAACAGGAAGGAGTGAACTCTTTTCACTTTCTTTTTCATTTCAGAAGATGTTGCTATGGAAAGCAATATCTGCTTTAGAGAAGTGTGAGAAGCCATACAGAAAACTCTTTTTTTTTTGAGGTTAGTATTTGTAACCAATAAACTGTCTTTGTTTGTATGTGACAGAGACTTCCAGAAAAGCCTGCATAAGTATACATAAACAAAAAAACCGTCCCATGTTGTGTTTGCATCTTCCATGTCTGCCCTGCAGCTGACACATCCTCCTGTATGCTTTAATGAAGACTAAAAGCACTGTTAGCCCTTGTTATTATAACCTTTTCTTTAGCACAGGGGAGAGCCTGGATCCGGTACTGAGTAAGAAAGAAAATAACATGAGAAGATGCCTTTTAATTTATTTTTTTTTCCAGGGGAGCAGGGTCATGAAAATGATAATCTGCAGGATGCAATGCCTGGGTAAACTGCTCATGTGGAAGGAGCTGCCAATAAGCAGAACATCTGTAAGGGGTTCTGTAGTATCTCATCCTCACCATGTCTCTGTTATTATACACCAAAGAGTACTTTTGGCAGAGTGCTGTCACAGACCTTTGCTGAACATAATCCTTAGGGGCAATGTAACAGATCCAGTCAGAGGATATCTGACCCAGCTGGTAAATACCTGCAGAAGTGACTCAGAGCTGCTCTTCTCTCCCTTTTCCTCATGTCCGCAGTTCCGTCGGAAATTAACTGTTTCCAGTGGTTAGCAGAGTTATTCACAGTAAGGTAGAAACACAGACCTTGAGATGCCACCCATAGGCAGTATGAATTCTTCCTTGCAATTTGACTAAATGAAAACCAGCAGAAAGGAAAAGAAGAAAAGAGGAGTAACTTCAAGTTTGAAGAGGAGAGCAGCTGTCCAGTCTGGAGTCTCTACCCCACTGTCAATAACTGCTTTATTTCTTGCTCTGAGACAGATATAAGTCTAGAAAAGGGGTTTTAAGAGCATATTGGTAACACTCTTCTTGTTTAGCCTAAGAGGAGCACAGTGTAAAGCGGGTATTTGAAACACAGGGCAGCTAGAGAGAAATTTTCTTCCTGGCTGCAGCTAGGAAGAAGGACATTGTGGACTGGTGCCTTTAGAAATGGGAGGGCAAAATACCACCATTGAAGTTGTAAGGGCTTATGTGGTAGTAAAGGTGTTGAAGGAAAGCATAAGAAGCATGAAACTGATGCCATGAAGGAAAAGGGGAGCGGAGAAAGGAAAATAATTCTGGTTAGAGAAAGTGGCTTTTTTGGTGAATTTCATTTCACCTAGAAGGGAGCGGGAAGGCTGTTCTGATGTCTGTGGCAGCATTTGCCTACTGTAGAGTATTCACAAGTGTAGCTATTTATTTAAGCATAGCATTAAATGAATTTCAGAGCCTGGCTTCAGGATGTTACAATCCTTGCATGCTACACAATATTTACACTGCTCAAAAAAAATCATTATCAGTGTATTGAAGGGCAATGATGTGCTGGAGAGAAGTGCCTGGCACTGGAAATCATATGGCCTGCCTTTAACTCTTTGTAAAGCTGCAGCTTACTATGAGGTCTTGGGAAAGATGTTTAACGTGCATTTAACGCGTGTCAAGTCCTTCAGTATGACTAATTGTTTTTAACACCTGTGAACTGTGAGATCTACAGAGGAAAAGCACTGGGAAGCTTGATGCGTAACCCTAGCCAAAGCCCTCCAGTCAGTCATCCACATCTCTGGCATGACTCACTTCTAACTTCCTCTTTCTCCTACCAGCCTGAAGCTGTGTGCGTGGGCTTTGCCTAAGGCTGAATTGTTTTTGAAAGTTTGAGAAGAAAAAATTACAGCTTCATGTTGAAATGCAATATAAGAGGAAGGAGGAAGAGCCCTAAACAAACAAAAATGAGCAAATGAGGCTTGGGGATTTTATGTGAACATCTGGTAGTGCCAAAGCCATGTGAGGCCAAAGTCTGAATTTCTGAGTCTAAGAAAGGACTTAGCGAGTATAATAAGTACCACTGATTGTCTCAGTGAAAGATGGCTGTGATTTAGCAAAAATGAACCTTTGAAAGCTGTTGTTTCAGTAGTTCCAACCACAGCAATGTTTTTAATCATGATTTGCCAACTTTCCAGCAGAAGTTCATATGCTTTGTTCATGTCTGGATGGCTAGTCTCCTTACTAAAAATATATGAAGTTAAAACTGTTGCCCATGGCTCCAAAAAGCTCCTTGCTGCTGTTTTAACTGTGGCTCCGACCTTACCAAAGCATAAGCACAAGGTCACTTGTAAAGTAAGGAGGCGTTTATAGGTTTACAAGAAGAAGGCTTGAATCTTCAATTTGTTATTCAATTACTTGTTAATTATTGATTGCTTAATGATAGAGAGTGCACTCTCTACCTATGATACAAAGAAAATGTCTAATTTTAGCACAAAGCTGCCATAATTCTTTCTCCCTTCAAATCACTGAAGTGAAGTCACCAAAAACCAGCTTTATCTCATTTGGACTGAAAATGAGAAGAAAAATTTTTGTCTAAAAGCCAAAACCTGTGCTTGGATGCAAGCACACACCTCTTGAGTTCATTTGGAGACCAATGTTTGTAGCTAAAAATAGAATACAGCTCTCCTGGTTTGGGTTAAAATTCAGTGCTGCT
>VYZV01007173.1:225734-246818 GCA_013401275.1 Pandion haliaetus | reverse complement strand
CAAACAAAAATGAGCAAATGAGGCTTGGGGATTTTATGTGAACATCTGGTAGTGCCAAAGCCATGTGAGGCCAAAGTCTGAATTTCTGAGTCTAAGAAAGGACTTAGCGAGTATAATAAGTACCACTGATTGTCTCAGTGAAAGATGGCTGTGATTTAGCAAAAATGAACCTTTGAAAGCTGTTGTTTCAGTAGTTCCAACCACAGCAATGTTTTTAATCATGATTTGCCAACTTTCCAGCAGAAGTTCATATGCTTTGTTCATGTCTGGATGGCTAGTCTCCTTACTAAAAATATATGAAGTTAAAACTGTTGCCCATGGCTGCAAAAANTGTGTGCGTGGGCTTTGCCTAAGGCTGAATTGTTTTTGAAAGTTTGAGAAGAAAAAATTACAGCTTCATGTTGAAATGCAATATAAGAGGAAGGAGGAAGAGCCCTAAACAAACAAAAATGAGCAAATGAGGCTTGGGGATTTTATGTGAACATCTGGTNCGACCTTACCAAAGCATAAGCACAAGGTCACTTGTAAAGTAAGGAGGCGTTTATAGGTTTACAAGAAGAAGGCTTGAATCTTCAATTTGTTATTCAATTACTTGTTAATTATTGATTGCTTAATGATAGAGAGTGCACTCTCTACCTATGATACAAAGAAAATGTCTAATTTTAGCACAAAGCTGCCATAATTCTTTCTCCCTTCAAATCACTGAAGTGAAGTCACCAAAAACCAGCTTTATCTCATTTGGACTGAAAATGAGAAGAAAAATTTTTGTCTAAAAGCCAAAACCTGTGCTTGGATGCAAGCACACACCTCTTGAGTTCATTTGGAGACCAATGTTTGTAGCTAAAAATAGAATACAGCTCTCCTGGTTTGGGTTAAAATTCAGTGCTGCTCTGCCATGAATGAAGGGATTATCATAGATTAAAACAGAGATTATCTCCTTCCTCAGCACTGATTAAAAAGGCTGAAAAAAAATCACCTTAAATTTATATGGAAAGGTGTGTGTTTTGAGCAGTGCAATGGACTTTGACTTAGTAAATCAAACCTGAAGGAAGGTATTTCTTATGCTACGTATAAAATATTTCATAGGAAATACTCCTCTGGCTAGAGAAAGTTATTAGATTAATACTGATACAAACGTCTTGTCTGAAAACTGTAAACTACAACCTTGTGGTTTTGTCCTGTCTATGCATTTGTCCTGTGAAGTGTTAATGCGAGTTACTCTGCATTAACTTGAAACTATATAACTGGATCAATACCTGTCATCAGCTCTTCTGATGTTCATCCATCTTGTGTCAGGGCATTTTGCAAATAAAGAACAAATAAGCCAAAATAAAATATTAAAAAGTGCCTTTCTTTGTGGAGCTTATGCTGAAAAAAGATGGGCAACAGTTAGTATTTCCAGAGGACTGTGCGGAGTATGTTGCCAGCATTTTTTCTGAAGTAAAAAGGAAAATACTATAGTGTTGTTTCCTTCTTAAAACTTTTTCTTCCTTCTGAAGCTTCCCCATGACCGCAAAATACAGCTCCAAGGATATAAAGCATTCACTGATCAGAGTTCTGTCTGCTTTATTTTTCTTTGCATATGTGTACTGGCAATATAGTTGAAAGGCAATATATATAAAATGTATAGTGGCAGGAGAAAGGTTCATTCTCTGAAATTTTTCATTTACCTGCATAACAATACAGTTAAAAACACTCACGGAATATATATGCTAGCAATGGGTAGCATGATCAGGATAATCTGAACCTGTGATGATATAAGAAAACAGTAGCTTCAGTGATGTTATTCTCTCTGGATTTGTATTAGTCTAACAAAAGGTAGAAGTTTCCTAAGTATTTCATGTTTAGTTGAGGCTGATATGATGCAATAAGTTCTGCAATGACACTGCCTTGGAAGTAGTTTGGACAGAATTAGAGGGTTTTTTAGTAAATGGTGTCAGAAGGCCACATTGTGGGTCCAAATGCTTCCTTCATGGGAGGAATTCTGGCACTGAGAACTTCACCTTGGCCAAAGTGTTTCTCCAGCTGATTTCCCATAATTTAAACAAATTTTCTTTGTGTACTAAACCATCTTTGCTGTTTGACAGTGCAAAGCATTCAGATTTCATAGTCACTGACTAAAAGGTAGACATGTTTCTATTGTGAAATGTGGTAGCAGGAAAATGATTTTAACCTTGTTCTCTTTGTGAAAATCAATAAAGATTTGGCTTATATGAATGGAGCTGACTGGATTTTGTATAAGAGCATAGTTCAGTGACTCTACATGGTGTGCATGAAATTGGTGACTAGGTTCAGAATAATGAAAATTATTTAGCCAAGTAGAAGCATTCAAACCCACTAGCATTTTATGATTTTTACCTGTCCAGCAAACGAAAAAAGGGTGTTCATTGTTCTCATGTTACCCCTTTTAGTGTGGATTAGTCAACAGGGAGACATTAGAAGAGAAATGAGTGGAGGTTATAGGGCTGGGTGGGTTAGGGAGGTTATAATATGCACAGTTAATTTGGATGTGCATTGGAGAGAGATCGCAAAAGTGTGAGACATCTGTATTGCCTGGGTGGGCAAACAATGATGACCCCAAGAAATCTCTGGATGGACATGGTAGGTTTCTGAGTCAGAGAGCCAGGACACTGTAGCTCTGCTAAGTGTTTTGCACCTCCCAAATGTTTACAGAGTGTGATTTTACATGATCTATTGCATGTGTTTCATATTCAGCGGATCATGATCAAGTAGTTGAATTGAAAAAAAAAAACAAAAACAACACACAAATGTTCCTTTAAAGCTCATTTTCAGGAGTTCTGCTGCCCTTAGCAAAAAGCCACTGCCCAGCAAAAGTTTCCTGCTATTTGCAGTAATGCTGCTAATGATACTGTTTATGGGCATTGGAGCTGAATAACTGGCACAGTAGCAGAATGTAAACTGATTAAATGATCAGCATTTAATATGACACTGTTTTATTCTTTGTAGCTGTTTAGTGGTATACACACACACAAACATACACAGATACATACTTATATATTACTGACAGCTGAGGGTGTCCATGACAAGTTAATCCCAGACTAGCTAAACGAATGCAGTCTTTAAGCTTATGCCAGTTTTTCCTCCCTCTATACCAAACAGCCAGTTAAGGATGTTTGTCTGCCTGGTGGATTGTTTTTGCTGAGGCAAAACCAAAGTCTCCATCTTTTGGAAAATCTTTGTGCTTTGTGAATCATTTCAAAAAACTATTAAAATTAGAAAGAAGAGATTGTAGCCAAAACTATCACTAAAAGCTACCACCTGGACTTTGAGGCACACTCAGCCCCAGGTTACCTGCGATCCAAATAGGCAAATGTGTGAAGGAAACAAGCTTAGAAAGAAAATGTGGCTTTTCCACTGCTGCTAGGAGCAAAGCGCAGCCTTCCAACATAACAGCTGTCTTCCTGCTGACCTCTGCCTGGCCAGAAAACACCCTGATTTTCAGCCAAACTTAGAGCTAACATGGATGTCTCTGAGGCAGTGCACAATCTGTATGTCATATAGCAATGCAACACGGTATACACCATCTCATATTAGTAATGTATTTGTCTCCCTGCACAGTGTTAGAATAGTGACTATCAAGCCCTCCTTCATTAGGCAGGCACTGAACATTCCATCCTGCTGCTGACCATTTTCATGCTGTTTAGGGGGCAACTGAAGTCCTTCAAACACCATTAAGCAGATAAAACACTCTTTAACTCCTCATGTATGACAATATGATTACATGCATAATTTTGTACTGAAGTGTTTTGTTACTTGCTCCTGGATCCCAAATACTCCCATGTTTACAAACCCTTGTGGTCTTCTTGTTCTTTATTTTAAGCAGCTTCCACTTACCACACAAGGAGATGGCTCTTTGTGCTAGGTAAGATATAAATTTTGTATAAGCTTATATTAGAAGTTTATAAACTTGTATAAAGTTTGTATATACTCTGACTGCACAGACTGGCACAGGTTGCCCAGAGAGGCTGTGGAATCTCTAGCCTTGGAGACTTTCAAAATTCACCTGGACATGGTCCTGGGCAACCTGCTCTAGCTTGCCCTGCTTGAGCAGGAGAGTTGTACCAGCTGACTGCCAGAGTTCCCTTCCAACCTCAACCACTCTGTGATTCTGTGAAACTTACAAAGAAAACAAATAGATCTGTCCTTCCTAAAAAGCGTATGATATATAGAGACAAGACAGACAAGAAGGCAAAGCAGAAAAAGGGTAAATGAAGTAGTTTCATTTCCCTTGTATTTATAGAGACATGTAATGATTTTCTGAAGGTTTTTACATAAAGCTGAAGCAATTCTAAGATGTGAACTTGGGTTTCTTGAAACATCATGACAACAATCAGCTTGATTCTGTTTTCCCGAGCTGGAGATTTGGTTTTCTATCAAAGCAGTTTTACTGTCTTACTTTCAGCTTTGGTTTCCTACCCTAATTCATCTCTGCTTATGTGACCAAGAAAACATTTGACCTCGCAAGATGCTGGACTCCTTTACCAGCCACTGAAACTGAAACTGAATTCAGCAGTGCTGTGAAAATTAGTGAATGGGAAAAGGCTCGTCACTGCCTCTTTAGAGAACGAGTCTGAATGGTTAAAAAAAACAACTATAACACCTTTCTGTAGACAGAAGTAGCTATGTATAAAGGGGAGCAATGGAGCTTTAGACTTTAGTAATAATTCCATTTCAATGACTTTGAGATCTTAATTTTTCATTCCTCCTGGTGCAATTCTTTAACTGAATTTGGACATTAAGTAAGTGATTCATGTGAGGTAGTCATTTCTTTTACAGGAGGTGAAGAATAACAAGGAGAGCAATAGTAGCCAAAGGAATTAGAGCTAGAATCTGGAAACCATGAAATGTGGTGTTTGTGTAAACCTGATGAGAACAGATCCTTTAATCAGAAGTAAGGCATGAAAAATTCTGTTTGAAGCAGACACTAGGAAGCTATGTTTAAGCTCTTGCTCCTGAAAGAATTTTCCCTGAAGCAGATTTGAAAAGGAAGAGGACGGAATAGCAAGTAGTTCCATATGACTTTTTTTGGAAATTACTTTTTTTTCCAAGACCGTCTCTGCTGAAATCAATTTCCCCTAATGGAGCTGCCCCAACTACTGTTCTATATTAAGGAGCCAGGTGTTCTGCTTGGTCTGTTTTGAATAAATGGCAGAGTATTTCTAAAAGACAATTTTTCATTTTGACTTTGTCATATTTATTTGGTCTGTTCCTGTTTCAAATTGATGACTTGGCTAATCTAAAATTAAAAGACCTACACTGAGCACTCTCAGCTCTTGTTAGCTTTAATTAGAATTGTAAAGTGATATTATCTTCCAAAAAAAAGTTGATGTTTATAGCATTCAAAATATAGAGTCATGAACAAGAAACTAAAGGATTCAATTTGGCCAAAGAAGCTAGTCAGGATTTTTAATATGGTTTTACAATATAAAGTGCAATTTCTACAAAACAACATTGCATCAGAAAGCTTTAGTTTGTCTGAGATACAGCATGTTGATGTTTCACATCGGGTCAACCCAAGTGGCTTTGTAATATTCTGTTTGTTCAAGCAAGCCCAAATATTTCTTTCCTATTAATTAAATTAGGATGGATTTCCCTACTGTGACAAGCTGCTTCCTGGGAATCCCACTCTGTTCAGCTCTCATGAAGCAGTGTCATCTTTCCCCCCAGCTAACAGTCCACTGCTGTCTGACTGCAGGGACAGCATGGGAGATGTAATTTCGCCTATAAGGGTCCTTGGGAACATCTAATAAACCACAACTCATGTGGTCAATCATGTATCAGGTCTACTCCCGTGAGCATCCGCAGGAATCTCTAAGCGTGTGAGTAAGTGTCCAAATATGAACAGCAAGAGGTAACTGTATCTTTGATCTCTGCAGGACTTCTGGACATTTACAGCAACCTATACATTGACATGGGCTTGCAGAATACATTGGAAACAGAGGGGTTGCATATAAGCTAATTGTGTCACATTGCCTGATGGTGATTAGGTAGTGCTGTACCCTTGTTGAGATTACTGTAGTAATTTCAGTGCCACCTTCTTTAAGAAATGTTGGAGATAAGGTGTTTCCACTAAGGAAATTCTCTAGCCTTTAAAACAAATTATTGCCTGTAAAATAAAACTTATTTTGACTAGCTTTACCTTAAGTTGTCAATTTTAATATTGTTCAGATGAGCTGTAGAAATACAGAAGCAATTGACTTTCATCATTGTATGACATAAAATCCACACTCTTTCAATGAAATATGGTCATGGATCCCTGTTGTGGCAGAAGAAGAAGGAAATGATGCTAGGTGAGAAATTAATCTATGTAGGAAAAAGAAGTAGGAAATTACACTAGATGGCTCTCTTTGTAGTAACACAAAGCTACAGGCTAGTAGTACAGGACATTGGAGGTTTAGCCAAGTTAGGAAACTTTGCTCGCTACCACTTTTGCAAGGGGTGTCTGAAAGACAGCTGGAAGATGTCCATGGATTTCTCTGAACAACAGAAAAGAGGTGTATTGCCACCCCAGTATCTAAATACCACCAGTATTTTTCTGGCGGTTCATGCAAGGAATACTTGTTGGCTGTGGTGGGTTGACATCACAAGAAAGAATAAGATAGAAAAGCTTGTGAGATAAGGACAGGGGGATCACTTACCAACTACAACCACATAGGAAACAGACAAGACTCAGGGAAAATTAATTTATTGCCAAATAAAAGTAGAACAGGATGCTAAGGAACAAAGGAAAAAACTAAAACAACTTCCCTCCACCGCCACAGGATTGACTTCAGTCCTTCATTCCTGGCTCTTCTACCTCCTCCCCCTTAGCAGTGCAGGAGGATGAGGAGCAGGGTTTGTGGTCAGTCCCTTAAAGTTCCTCTATGCTGGTCCTTCCCCCTCATACTGTTCCCCTGCTGCAGTGTGGGGTCCCTCCCACAGGTGACAGTCCTGCACAAACTTCTACAACATGGGTCCTTTCCATGGGCTGCAGTTCTTCAAAAACCGCTCCAGCATGGGTCCCTCCCATGGGGTACAGTCCTTTAGGGACAGACTTCTCCAGTGTCGGTTCCCCATGGGTTCACAGGTCCTGCCAGAAAACCTGCTCCTGTGTGCACTCCTCTCCACAGGCTGCAGCTTCCTTCAGGGCATGTCCACCTGCTGTGGAGTGGGGTCCTCCGTGGGCTGCCGTGTGGACATCTGCTCCAGCATGGTCCTCCATGGGCTGCAAGGGGACAACCTACTTCCCTATGGTCTTCACCTATGGCTGCAGCACCCGGAGCACCTCCTCCCCTTCTTCTTCACTGACCTTGATGTCTGCAGGACTCTTTCTGTCACATTTTTCTCACTTCTCTCTCCCAAAACTGGTGAGAGATGATTTTTACCCTTTCTTAAATATGTTTTCCCAGGGGCATCACCAGCTTGACTGATAGACTGCTTACCTCTGGCCAGTGGTTTGTCCATTTTAGCGCTGGCTGGAACTGGCCATGTCTGGCACAGGACAGCCCCTGACCTATCCTCACAGAAGCCACTCCTGCAGCCCCCAATGCCAACTCTTGGCAATATATTGGCTTAGCTCATTTGGTAGAGACGCTAACGCTTCTTTTTGTGTTGGCTGTAGTGGTGCAGGTCCATAAGCCCCTTGAGCACAGAATCTGTCAATTGCGCTTGAGAATTTCCCTTCAGACCCAAAGGGTGCTAGCCTCCTACACCTCAGGTCACACAGTCTTTGCAACTCGTGTAAAACTGCTGTAGCTTTTGCTGGAAGTCCCTAATTCACCATGTCATGGCCCATGTTGTGTGTCCATAAAGCCCTGCAGCCGCAACTGATGCTGGCACACTGTTTTGTCTCAAGTGGCAGCAGTGACAATGTGCATGAGCTGTGTTTTGGTGACATGAACAGATTAGATGGTGTGGCTTTAAGCTACCATGAGGATGCAGGAACTCAGTTAGTACTTAGCATTTTGAGGTAGAGAAGACAGGTCCAGAAGCAGTGAGAGGGAGTGTATGTCCCAGGGCATTGCAGCAGTCAGACAGTGAGGTCTCACATCTGGAAAGGCTGTTGATCCAAAATGGGAGATAAGGATGTTTCCTAGTGCTCCTGTGGTTCACACTTGTTCAGAAACCTGTCCAGTCCTGGTTTCTGGGCAAGTTTTGGGTAAGGAAGTGAGAAGCTTGTTCAGTGGGATGATATGGATAACCAGCTCACCGCTACATACACATTCCCACAGCACTGGGAGTTGGACAATACCGCACCAGGCTGCAGAACAGTGGTTGTGAGTGACTGAAGCGGAGACTTCCTTGAGAAAGCAAACCTATGATGGAGTGACTACATCAGTGGACAAGGGAAGAGCTATGGATGTCATCTATCTGGACTTCTGTAAGGCCTTTGACATGGTCCCCCACAACATCCTTCTTTCTAAATTGGAGAGATATGGATCTGATGGGTAGCTGGTTCAGTGGATAAGGATTTGCTTGGATGGTCATATCCAGAGGGTACTGGTCAATGGCAAAATGTCCAGATGGAGATCAGTTACGAGTGGTGTCCCTCAGGGGTCCGTATTGGGATCTGTATTGGATCAAATCTCTATGGACCCTTAGCAAATTTGCAGATGACACCAAGCTGAGTGGTGCAGGAGACATGCCCGAGGGACGGGATGCCAGCCAGAGGGACCTGAACAATCTCAAGAAGTCATGAAACACCATGAGGTTCAACAAGGCCAAGTGCAAGGTCCTGCCCATGGTTTGGGGCAACCCCCAGTAGCAATACAGGCTGGGGGATGAAGGGATTGAGAGCAGCCCTGCGGAGAAGGACTTGCAGGTACTAGAAGGTGAAAAGCTGGACATGAGCTGCCAGTGTGCACTCACTGCCCAAAAAGCCAACTTTGTCCTGGGCTGCATCAAAAGAAGCAAGGCCAGAGGTCAGGGAAGGTGATTCTGCTCATCTACTCCACTCTCACAGAATCATAGAATCATTTAGGTTGGAAAAGACCTTTAATATCATCGAGTCCAACCATCAACCATGCCCACTAAACCATGTCATGAAGTGCCTTGTCTACATGCTTTTTGAATACCTCCAGGGATGGTGACTCCACCACTTCCCTGGGAAGCCTGTTCCAATGCCTAACAACCCTTTCAGTAAAGAAAGTTTTCCTAATATCCAATCTAAACCTCCTCTGCCGCAACTGGAGGCCATTTCCTCTCATCTTATCGCTGGTTACTTGATAGAAGAGACCAGCACCCACCTCACTGCAACCTCCTTTCAGGTAGTTGTAGAGAGCCATAAGGTCCCCCCTCAGCCTCCTTTTCTCCAGGCTAAACAACCCCAGTTCCCTCAGCCGCTCCTCATAAGACTTGTGCTCCAGGCCCCTCACCAGCTTCGTTGCCCTTCTCTGGACATGCTCCAGCACCTCAATGTCTTTCCTGTAGTGAGGGGCCCAAAACTGAACACAGTACTCAAGGTGCAGCCTCACCAGTGCTGAGTACAGGGGGATGATCTCTTCCATGTTCCTGCTGGCCACACTGTTTCTGATACAGGCCAGGATGCCGTTGGCCTTCTTGGCCATCTGGGCACACTGCTGGCTCATATTCAGCCGACTGTCAACCAGCACTCCCAGGTTCTTTTCCGCTGGGCAGCTTTCCAGCCACTCTTCCCCAAGCCTGTAGCATTGCTTGGGGTTGTTGTGGCTGAAGTGCAGGACCCGGCACCTGGCCTTGTTGAACCTCATAAAATTGGCCTTGGCCCAACGATCCAGCCTGTTCAGGTCCCTCTGTAGAGCCTTCCTACCCTCAAGCAGATCAACCCTCCCTCCCAACTTGGTGTCATCGCAATGGTGTCACGAGACCCCACCTGGAGTACTGCGTCCAGCTCTGGAGTGCTCAGTACAGGAAAGACATGGACCTGTTGGAGTGGGTCCAGAGGAGGGCCAGAAAAATGATCAGAGGGATGGAACACCTCTCCTATGGAGAAAGGCTGAGAGAGTTGGGGTTGTTCTGGAGAAGAATAGCCTCTGGGGAGACCTTATTGTGGCATTTCAATAACTCGAAGGGGCTTAAAAGAAAGATGGGGACAGACTTTTTAGTAGAGTCTGTTAGAATAGGACAAGGGGTAATGGTTTCAAACTAAAAGAAGGTAGATTCAGACTAGATATAAAGAAGAGATTTTTTATGATGAGGGTGGTGAAAGAGTGGAACAGGTTGCCTAGAGAGGTGGTAGATGCCCCATTCCTGGAAACATTCAAGGTCAGGTTGGATGAGACTCTGAGCAACCTGATCTAGTTGAAGATGTCCCTGCTCATTGCAGGGGGGTTGGATTAGATGATCTTTGGAGGCCCCTTTCAACCCAAACTATTCTAGGATTCTGTGATTCTATGATTTCTTTATCCATCTGTACATACATGACAGAGCATTGGTAAAATTGTGTGGTGTATTAGATCAGGTTATTTTCAGGTAGTGTGTTTTCTTGATACTGTCTCATAGTAAATCAAAGTGCCTAGATACTTTGAGATCATGTCTGTGAATGCCAGCATGCATAAAAAAGATTGGGGGTGGCTGGATTATATAGCTAAATCCTATTTTACACTTCTAAAACATGTGACAGCATCAACTCTCTTAATAAGGAAAACACTGGGCAGTGAGAGGTGATTTCCCCCCTTGGCCTACTCAGTTGGTATCTCTGGCCATTTCAGACTATGCCATTAACTTTATCACTCCCCTGATTTCCCATCCTTTTTTAAAAAACTTTTAATACTTGTTTCAGTCACTGTTTGTGCTATGCTGTAGGCTGAACTGCAGAGCAGAAAAAGTGTTTGTAAGACATGGGCTAGTGATATTTCAAAAAAAAAATCAATTTAATCATCCCTAATATTTAACAGTCCACAGCTGTTTGCAGTCACATGCTTTCTTAGAAGTTAGTTGCCATGAATTAGCTAGTGCAAAGTAGAAATTCACTTTGCATTGTCATTATACAAAGCTGAAGGTTACCACTTATTAAGAGAGAATAAATTCATATCTATATGGGTGAAAGCCATCTCAGTAGCCTAATCTACCTTCTGGACTCCTGTAATAGAAACACACAATACACAGACAGCCTTGGTGTCTCCATTACCAGAAGTCAAATAATGACCATTTAGTGGGATTCTATTATATTACAGGAAAATATCTCATGGTAACTTGAACTGCTACAGTCATTAAAAAGAAATTCCTCGAAATATTAGTCCATTTTTATTGTTTATGTGTTGACTTAACTCGGACTAGGTCAGACTGTCCAGATCAATTTTCCTTTCTGTCTTAGTGAAAGATTAATAGTTTAATTTTTTCACTAATATTTTCAGTTGCATGACCCAATGGAACAGCAGCAGGCTGTCCAACCCCCTCCTTAGCACTGCCTCAATGTTATATTCATTTCCTGGTCACTCTTTACTATGTCACTTAGCTCTCTTGTCTTTTCAGTTTCTCAGGCATAGTCCTCCCTAAATGCAGGATGCTAATAAGTTTTTGGCTAAATGGTGGATGCTGGTGGATCTTTCCCATCCCCCAATTGCAGCAGTGATACCAGGAATGCTAGGCTGCATTCAGGGACTGTCATTTCAGCTGTAAATACCCACTGCAGGTCAGACAGTTCAGAGTCCACTGGGATAAAGAAAAAGAGCTTGGGTTGCAAATGCATTGAAGCGAAAAACCTTTGTTTATTTGTACCTATCATCTGAGGCATTTCTCTAGTGCTCCTTTCAGCTATGTATGATATACATGTCGCAGAGAAACCGCATGTATTAATATCACAGAAGCAGGGCTTATATTTATACACAGCCATAAAGCACAGGCACAGTTGCAGAGACTTAATTCCTGATATAAATAATGTGCACTAGGGAGTTTGGCTAAAGACATGTTAATTTCTTAGCAATAACAATCCTCTTGAAGTTTATGGCCACTGCAGAAAATATAAGATAAAAAGCCTGCTGTCTGTCTTGTCATTCCCCAGAATATAACAAAGCTTCTTCATTTCTCCCTTCTTCAATCTTTTGTATGCTGTGTTTTTCTTTAGGGCTTGGAAAGCTCTTTGGTCAGATACCATTTTTATGTGCGTACTACTTCAGCTGCGGACCAGTGTTTTGTGGGGCTACCCTTTTTTTTCAGTCATTTAGAGACCACACAGGGAGAACATTTGGGTTTCCAGCCCCCCCAAAATGGCTTTTTGCATATGTAACAATTCATTGCATATTTCAAGGAATCTCTTCTGTATGCTTCTTAGATGGGAAAGGATGAGTTAAAAAAGAACAGCTAAAAACAGAAACAATCAAATACAAAAACGTCTTTCCTCACCCAGAAAAACATTAACAAGAAAGAAGAGGTTTACTTCCAGGCTGAAATAACATTCACACCTTGTTTGCTTGGAAACGTCTTGCTCTTTCAATGGCACACATTGGTTGGTAAACAACCATTAAAATTCTGAGCAGATCTGCATAGCTTGCAGGAAAACCTCTCAAAACAGCTGCAGCCTCCTTTCAGCAGATGGGAATTAATAATGGCCTTTGTTCTACAGGCTCTTCCGTTTGCACCCACAGAATGGGGCAAAAGCTCCTTTCCCAGACCACTGGTGCCCACAGGAGCCTGACCACCCCATGGTGTGAGCTGCGGGTTGAGGATGAGCAGGGGAGGGGGAGCGTGGCACCAACCTCCGCCTTTCCCCTCCCCCTTGCTGGCCCCTGCAGATAACAGTGCTGAGTCCAGCTGCTATGCTGAGATACAGACCTGCTCTCACCCCTTACCTCCCCCTGTTCTCTCCTTTCAGTGTGGGCGAACCCACGGGGGATGCTTTTGGTGCCTGCAGTGTCTCCAGGAGATATGCATTTGGGACCGGGGGTACAGCTTGGTGCATGGCTGAAGCGCCACCACGGGCTTGGGGACTTCCAGCAAAGGTGATGAGCCATCACCAGCACAGATGATAGCTCACCTCTGTGGGCTAAGAGAAGCTGCCAAGTTGTGTTGCCCTGCGTGCAGTGTGAGGCCTTCCTGAGCCCTGGTCCATGGAGGCAACCCCCAGGCCATGGGATGCAAATGGCCTCTGTTGCCTATACTGATGAGGGGTGTGGGACTGCACCAGGGGGCGACTCTAGCTGGACCCCACTTTATTCACCCAAAACTTACTGCTTTGACTGCAACAGGTCCAAATTTCAGCTAAAACCTCTGGGCGGTCCCTTTACCCCGTGCTTGATATTTTTGCACTGGAGTTTTTGCTTCGAATGGGTGGGGAATTGCCAGGACTGTCTCTTGCTTCCCAAAGCTGCTCCTCGTAAGGTCTTGAGGCCGCTGGCAGGCTGTCTACACTGAGCTTGGCCACTGCCTGCGTCACCTACAGCCGCCCCCAAACCTGCTGGCTGCATCCTGCCGAGCATCACCGTGACCTGGGCTGCTGTCCTCACACCCCCCCAGGATCAGGACCGACTACCAGAGAAGCCGCCAGCCCCTTTGCGAAGCCCTGAGGCAGCGTTGCCCCCCCCGCCCCGGGACCGCACGGCAATGAAGAAAAGAGGGAAGGAAGCACGTGAGACGCGGAGACAAAATGTTCTTGGCCGAGGGAGCTCATCTGTAGCCGGAGCTCCTCGGGGAGATGAGACCCAGCCAAAATCCCTGGGAGACCAGGGCACGCCGCAAAACCTTCCAGTTCACAGGCACTTTCCCCCCCTCCCGGAACGGGAGGATAAATAAGCACGGCTCGGCACAGGCAGGAGCGAGGGGCGGCCTCGGGAGCCTCCTGCGGGCGGACCTCCGTCCTCTCCCCGCCCGGCGGGGCCAGGAGCAGAGCGGGGTCCCGCATCAGCACCGCCAGCAGCAGCACCAGCACCAGCAGCCGCACCAGCAGCGCACCCCACGCTTCCGAGGGCGGCAGCGAGGCCCGGCCCCCCCCCCGCCCCCCGCCGGAGGGTGCTCCTCGGACGGCTTTCGGCGGGGGGGCGGCCCCGGGGCGCACCGGCCGGGCCGGGCTCCCTCCCCCTCCCCGCTCCGCCGCCCCTCCTTTGTAGACCCTCTGGCGGGAGTATCAGTCGCTGCCTGTGTCGTGCCTGTTAGCAAGACGAGTGAGGTTCCCTCTTATGACTTCTTAGGTGCGTTAAATACTGTTAATTTGCCTCTACCACTGTGTTCTAATTTCTGTTTAGGAACCTAAAAGAAGCGCTTGAATATGGCGATCCGGGCAGTGTTGCTCTTCCCCCATTCCCCCGTTTCAAAATACAGAACAAACACGACTTTGTCGCTGACTAAAAGAAACTACAGGACACGTCGGTGAACGATAAGTTTTCTCTAGAGTAAACTGCTGAGGTCTGCTGAATTTCTTTCATGTTGCTATTTGATTAAAGAAGGGGAACACATTTCCCAATCCTTTTTAATTTCAGTAATTTCCTTGCATTGTTTAGAATTGTTTAGGCTTTCTTATTTCTATGTACATGTTGATGACGTGTGACTCAAAATCTTTTTACTCCAACTATTGCCAGATGCCCAGCTGCACAATGATGTGAAATTCTAACTAACTCAGATGGCAGCATGGAAGTGTTGCAGAGAAACAAGAAGAGATTTTCTGTATAGTAAAATCTCAAACAGACTGAATTTTTCTTTTCCTGTTCTCTTTACCTACCTCTGCTCTGATAATATGTTACTTCTTCATACCCAAAAAATGTCGTGGGATATGAGAATTAATGCCACATGTATCTGCTCTTTCTTTCCTTTCATTATGAGATGGAAGCAGAAAGGATACTTATGCTGTCTGATGACAGGTTGATTGAACTATCAACTTAAGGACAATAGAATGCATTTTTATATGGCAGCGTGGCATCTCTTTTAATATCTAGCAATATAGGTGTGTTCATGACTGGCTAGGTGTATTCTCTAGTATGCTTAGAAGGGAATACCTCCACTTTCTGTTACTAGTGTTTGATGTCTTGCAATCAGCTAAGGCAATTGTCTACAATGTTAGTCTTGCAATGTTTTGGGAATGCAAACTTAGCTTTCAGATAAAACTGGTTTTGTCTGTTGCACCATGGACACCAAGGCTATTCCCCCAGACAAGTCCCAGTTGTCGTCCAGATGCCAAAGTCTTCAAGGGATTGGCAAGGAGACAGTAAGCAATTCAGGCTGATCACCATCAGAGACCATCTAGTGCTGTTGCTCTTTTCTGATGACTCATATAATCACCTTGTTTGGCTCCATTTTATAGAGGAAACAAACATTGCTTCAGTGGCAGGAGAAAGGGAGCAGAAGTGAACTGAAAATGACTGTGCTTTCTGAAGGAAGAAAAAGTCAAGAGGTTGTCTTCCAAGGATGACTGCTCTTCACGTACACTGGGTGGGATGCAATCAAGTACTGCATCTGAAGTGCACTTGAGATAAATTCATGATAAGTTCATATTAGGCCTCCACTTTTTTCCAAATTCATAAGTATTTAGTTGAAGTTAGAATTTAGACACATCTCTTAGCTACCTGAGCCGTAAGTTAGGAGGTAGAAATCAAAGAAATAAAACCCAAATCCTTGCAAATTCCACCACAAGATGCACTGTAAGTACTTATATGATTTCCTTGTAATCAGTTTGCTGAGGGGAGAAATAGATATGGAAATGCAAAGAGAAGTTTATTTTCTCCCAAACAGAAAGAAGATTAGTTTACTGGGGTACATATTTGTATTAATTTAATTGAGACTGATTATAAGTAGAGGTATTCATACAATGTTTGCAGTACAGGACACGTGTACTATACATAGCTTGTCAGGGACTTCTAACTGTGAAAACAGTTGCAAAACATCTGCTTTGCTTTACTGGAAAAGCCTGTTCACATTTCAGGGAAAAGTCACAGAAGAAATAGGACCAAAGAGGTGAAAGAAGGAAAAAGTGTATTCTTTCTATTTTCTGTTCTGCCTAAAAACTAAAGCGTGTAGTAAAACATGTCCAAAAAGTTACACTCAGAAGAATTCTGTCATAAAGTGGAAAGTCTGATGGTTCGGGATGAAGAATAATAAAATAAAATAACCCAAACTCCTGAATGGTAGTTGGGAAATGATGGAACCCATGTAGGTAGAATAATTAGGCAGATGATGATTTCAGAGAAAAGAGGACAGTTACAGCAAAGAGAATTGCCTCCATCAGATACATGAGGACAAATAGAAAGGGTTTAATCAGTATGCTGGGGAAATAGCAGTACTTGGTAGAAAGTCCATCTGTTAATAAATTGAGATGGAGATTAAATTAACAAACACTTAGCATGGTTGAAACACTGAACTAGCTTTTGCATTCATCTGAAGAAAAATAATAGACAAAGTGGATGGAAAAAAACAGTAAATGCAAAAGCGAATAACCTACTTAAGAAAAAAAAAAAGAGGAAAAAAAGAAATTAAACAAAATATAGGAAATCTGGGCACATATGGGTCACCTGGATGACACACATCCTTGGGTGTTAAAGATACTGTTTCCTGAATAATTTTCTGCCACTTACAACTATTTGAAAACCGTGGGCAACTGTGGAAGTGCTGAAAGATGGAAGGGAAGGAAAGGAAAGGAAATATCACACTGCTTTTCTAAAACAGAAAGCAGACCAACTCTAGCAACAGCTGCGCTGGGTCTGTGGGTCCCAGCTCTCCCCAAAGGGTTGAGCCCATAGGGGCACCCCTTCCCTCCTTTACCCTCTGTCCCTCTCAGCTTAAGGAAGCACCTCAACCTCTCAAGCCTAAGTTTACCTTCAGTGAACGTAAGCTTAGGTGTAAGTGCTTACTTGGATCTGCGCCCCTGAGAAGAAAATAATTTCTGAGTATTTCAACTCAGACTCTTGGCAATGGAAAGGGAAAATGCAGATACACAGGAAATGCCAGAGAAAGAGATGAATGGGATATAAGTACTATTTTGCTTGATATTAAACATCCGGGATTAGCACAGCAAAATGCAGATGATCTGAAAACTCATAGAGTGAAATATATTGGTGCATCATACCACAGTTTCAAGAGTAAAGCCAAAAATCTGCAGCAGTATAAAAAAATACAAAAATAAAAATAACCCTATTCCTCAGGCAGGATGCCATCGATTTTGTCTTTTGTATGCTGAATAAACTAGGGAGATACAAAAGAAATCATGAGATTCATTTGCTATTTTTAATATACAGCAATGAATTCTAGTCCATAAAGTGCCCCAGCGGGTATAGATGTGGATGTGGAATAAAGAGATGCATGGAAATTCAAAATGATGAACAGCTCAACAAAAACTTGCAATCTACTGGCATTATGAAGAATATCAGGATATTATTAATTGTTGTAATTTTTTCCTGTTTCAAGAGAGAGCTCTTCTCTGTTGGGAATGTAAATATACTCACTGCAGCTTCATTAAAGGGTTTCATAAACTAAGTTTCATTAAAGGGAAGATCTGCAGCATTTCATCATGCCTCTAATGTCTCATTTGGACAGATCAGCTCCTTGATCTAAGCTTCTGATACTTGTGTAGCCCTGATTCAGGGAAGCATTTATATTCAGAAGCAGCCCTTAGTATAAAGCATAGACACAAGCAACTTTCGAAATGGGAAAGGCCTCAAAGACATATTTAAATTCTTGCTTGGCTCAGGGGTTGCTTGCAGTCTTTTATGATGCTGTGAAACAGAAACAACTGTGATGATTACTGACGTGTGAGTTGTGAACTGCAGCAGTTTCAGCTGGAGATGCCCTCCTCTCTGAGCTTCTGACTGCCCTTGCATAGCCTCATCCCAAAGTAACTGGGATCCTGCTTTTACTAGGTTTATTTCTTTTTATTCCTTGAGGACCTAGCGGTGAATAAAAAAAAAAAAAGGTATACAAACTTTTTAGTTAAGTTGTTGAGTAGAAAGTAGTATCTGCAGGTCTGTCCTGGGAGAAATTATATCTTGTGGGAATAACACTGTTTCATGGGAGGAAGCTTTCATTCAGTAGTGCTCTACTGCCATGGAGTAACTCAGATGACATCTGCAGAGCAAGATTTCCCTGCCTGGAAATCCAAACTTCCCTTTCTTGAAACTGATAGCAAAAGCCATTGAGAATACTTGTCCAGGATACATGCAAAGGGACTTACACTGGGTGAGTGAGATCAGGTACTTCTGCTTATTATGATGATCCTTGAAAGGGGATTTCTCCTGGGATCTGCTATTCTGCTTCTGATCTTATTTTTGTAATTATTTTGTCTTTTACTTTTTGTCCATCAGGTTATAAAGTGGTTTGTGGGGTTTGTTGGGTGGTTTTATGGTTGCCTTTTGCATTTCATAGAAGCATGGTAAGAGAGAAGGTTTAAAAATACTTACTTTAAAATTCATTCCAAATTAAATCCAACCACAGCAATTTGACTGGTAGAAAATAAGTATATGGTGTTACAAAAGGAATGCTTTCTCAGTAGCCGATTAGGTGGGAAAGCATTTCGCACAGTCAGATTTGTTTGCAAATCTGCTCCCCATCTCAGCCTCTGCTGCTGCTTTTCTGTGAGACCTTGGACAAACTGCTTTGCTTCTCAGTGCTGTTTTTTAACTGGTGGTGTGCTTTTCCTATCTTAGCTATTTAGCTATTTATTATTTATTTTAACCTTTGAGGGCCAGAAATTTTCAAGGTTTTTTATCTTAGAGGTGTTACACAAGTATCTACCCTCCCATTTCATTCAGAAGGGCTAAGAGGAACCCAAACACAGACTGTTTAAAATTGCCTCTCTCAGGCTTCCTACGCTGCTGACATTGAACTTTCAGGACAGGTTTTGATCCAAAGAAAGCCAGTCAATACTTCTGCTTGCCTAGAGTGGGGCAAATGAAACATTTGGCACGGAGAATCTCCTAATCTACATCACCTGTCCTATTTTTCACAGTTTTACTTCTGCATGTTATGGCCCTTTCTTAGAGAATCACAATGGTGGTAAAGCAGAAGCTCAACCTACCCTTGGGTGTCCTGATCTGTTGGACCACAGGTAAGATTTATGAGGATGGATGATCGTGCAGTTAAAGCCTGGCATGGCTTATTGGTCCTAAATTAATGCTCACCGTCCCTTGGTGGCTTGTGGCACTTGCACCACACTTTAACTCAAGCAAGCGATGATGGACATGGAGCTCTCTCCTCCAGAGCACAGGATCTGTCCCTGAGCAGCTGGTAGGTGCTGAAGGTTGCAACCTCCTAATTTCCATTGGGGCCTCCAAGTGGCCTCTGCTCTCCTGGGTCAGCAACGTGGGACAGGAGTAGGCAGGCAGGGCATGGTGGGGCCCCTCAGGCTGGCATCTGCCAGGGAGCACCCCAAGGTGGGGAGGTCTGACTGGCTTTAGGACATGGGGCAGGACAAGGACACCCATGTGCAGGGTATAGGGCCTCAGGAGAGGGGTGCAGGACCCCAGTGTACAGGGGAGAGAGAGCACTTCTGCTTCTGCCTCTCCTTTCTCCCCTTTTTTCACTTCTGTTGCCATCTCTTTCTCCTCGAAGTGTTTCTCCCTCAGCCCCCACAGCGTCACAGGAAACCTCACCCACTCTACCTATTTTTGCCCACTGGCATGTGGGCAGGTATACCTGCCCTGTGTGCCTTAGCTCAGCACTGCATCATGGAGCAAGCACTTTTGTTCTGAGCTCTTTTTAAAGCTATTAAAATTTTAAAAAATGAAAAGAAACACGCACCCTGAAGCCTGAATAGCAGCATTTCTATCATCTGTTGTCATGACACACAGCTGACGTGGGAACATGGCAGTAAGGCTGACTGCTAGATGGGTTTAATTTTGGTGCAGAAATTTGCTAGAAGAAGTGTTCAAAAATATCTCTGGGTGGGATGAAAACAGGTGGGTGCTGGTTATGTGTATGAAGCGGGAGGAAATAGTTGTCAATCTTACCTAAGAATTACTCCACATCCATCAGCCCTTTGGTACCCTCACTGCTTGACAGGGGAAATAAATGATACTGTCTCTCTCTGCTTCTCTTTCCTGTTACTTCTGAAGAAGGTGCTGGTGGGCCACAGAGTGCAGGGAGACCGAACATGGGATGACTGAATAGAACCATGGTTGTCTTTGTCAAAATGCACCCTGCCCATGCAGTCTCAGTAAAGATGTCCATACAGGAAGGTGATCTCAGTATCATCCACTGGAGCCAGGTGATGGTGAGATCCACCCAGCATCTAAAATGGCAACTGACATTGGAGACAGGTGGTGAGTAGGGTATGGTCTGTAGGGACTCCTAGACTGAACATAATTTCTGCGCTTGTCCATGTAGGTAAGCGAGTGGACTCGGTAGCCCAGGTGGTCCTTTCAGCCCTGTGTTCCTATGCCCCATACACACCATTGTTTCAAAAATGTCGTGTTTTACCCTGTCCCTAGGTAAGTCAGACCTAGTCTGGTTTATAGACATTCCTGAGCAGTCACAGCTTCTGCTGGCTATGAAAGAGTGTAGGTGTTCAGAAAAAATCTCTAAAAATCACTCTGCTAACCCATTTGAAGCTCATTTTCTTCTACTGCAACTACCCTCTATTAGTACGTTTCTCATCTCTGTTAGTCATCTTGACTAATGACTTCACTCATCTATACTAGTTTACTCACCCATTTCAATACTTTCCTACATCACAGGAACATTTTGTGACTTAATTAAGTAACCAATTAGAAGCTCAGAGATCTTTGAATGAAAAGTGTTATGTTTTATAAGAGCAAAATACTATGATTACGTGACTGAAAACCATAATTCAGTGTAGGGACTTTCTTTCTCCTCCACATTTGGTGTTTGGACATCCACAGTAATGATGGTGGCAAAACTGGAACTGAAGACTCCAACCACCAGCACTGAGAGGTTTGAAAGAGGACATCCACACTGCTGCAAGCTGGTTGTGTGGACTGAGACAGAGGCAGAGGAAGAAGAGAAAGAGCTTACTTGGAGAGGAGGTGCGCTGGAACAGAAGGACATGTAAGTCTGTGTGAGCAGAGTAATTCAGAGCTCCTCTTGCAGAGTAAAGCTGGTACCTGTCATGGGTTTGTGTGGCGCGGTTTTCCTTGGTGGCAGGGGAGGGGGGCTGCAGAGGCGGCCCCTTTAAGAAGTTGCTTGGAAGAATTCGCCGCCCCAAAATGTCGGACGCGCCAAAATGTCGGACCC
>VYZV01007173.1:140603-225031 GCA_013401275.1 Pandion haliaetus | reverse complement strand
GTGGCCAGGGGCGGGGGTGGGGGGTGAGCGAGCGGCTTCGTGGTGCTTTGTTACCGGCTGGGCTGACCTGAAACCACGACAGTACCTAACGTAGTCATAAAGCCAAGGGAACTATAGCATTTATAGCATTTCATTTTATCCCATTTTCATTGTATTTCCACTCAGTCTGAAAATCTGGCTTTTCCCATACCACTGGCTGCTGTTTTCCCAAAGTGTGAAAAGGTTCTTTTGAAATTCCCACTTTAGGGGTCCCAAATGAGAACCTTGTTGAGTGGAAAATTTGATAGCAATGTACCCTTTGCATCTTTAATTTGCTTTTTGGTTTTGGTCCCCTCTCTCTGTACTTCTCTGATTCTCTTGCTGCTTTCTGTTTCCAGCCTCTACTCTGAATATCTCATAATGTGCTCAATAAAAATTGAATAGTTTCCACTTAAGATTCTAAAAATGGTTTGCCATTTCCAGAAAGTGACAGCACCAATGTTATTGTCAGTCTCTTATGCAAAATTGCCACCCTGTTGCTACTTACCAAAGTATCTCATATTTATCTGAAATCAGGCTCCACACTCTTCCATGCAGGTGCCCTGGGACTCCTGACCTTCCCACTGGAGGTGCCTAAACCATTGGTGCTCACCTTGCTGCTGGCTGGAGTAGATATTAATTATATAAGAGCTATGAGCTGTTGTTGTCCACTGAGGAACTATTCTTATCAAACTCCTCCAGGGTATGTTCATCTGGTTCAGCCCATCAGAAGATGGCATGCTATGCCATTCTCCTGGCAAAAGTGTTCAGTGCCAACCTTGAAAGCAAGTCTTTGTTTGGTGGGTGACATTAGGTCTACAGGGTGAAACTTGGACTGGTTACATGGCATGCTACTGTCCCTTTTGCACAGGAAAAGAAAAAAAGAGAACAAGGATGGTTTGTCTGAATTCTCTTCACAGTTCTTTTTTCTTTTCTTTCTTTCCCATCTAAATTCTAGAGGGCTGAGAAAAAAATCAATTCTGAGTTTGTCATTGGGGAAATAAAACCATCTGGGAAAAATATAAGCTCTGGCTGTAGGGGCAATCTAGCTTCCCATGCTAAACAAAGACATTGATTTTCCCTTCCTTCTAGTTACTGCACTTCACATAATTTTTCAAGCCACCTTGAAAAGGGAGCCTGGAACAGCATTCTTCCTATATAAACAACTCTGTCTTTAGTAGAAAGGTTTCTTTCCTTTACGTGAATAGCAGCCATGCACTTTCAGTCAGAATACCCTAAACAAGAAAGGACTCAATTACATTTTTAAGAAGCATGTTTTCTTTGTAGACTCTCTGCTGCCTGCTCCAAACTGAAGACAAAATGACTGACTGTCTAAAGACAGCAGATGTCTCAGAGATGTAAATGTTCACCACCCCTGAATCAAAGCCCCAGCATAGATGAATACACTACTGTATAAAGACAATATTGACTGTCTTTGTGTTTGTTTGCTTTTTGTGTAGGGGGTTGAAAATGCTAGTAATGCTTAAACACCTCTTTAGAGTCATTACAAGATATTGTGCAAATATAGTAATTTTTCCCTGGTAAGCAGGCATGAAAAGCACATTTGCTTATCAGAATGAAACAGTTCCAGGGCAGGCCTTGATGTCTGTCAGGTGAATCATCTAATCTCCAGATTTAATGTATTGAACTGCGTAAATAAGTCACTTTTTGGAGATGTCTAAATATACATTTCCCTGAGAGCTTTTCCGTCTCTAGGGTAAATAAATCATGCTCATATAAAGATTGGGTTTTTGTTTAAAAGATATAATTACCTGAATAAATAATTGTGGTATACCATGTAGTGCACACACCAAACATACTTAATTCCATATGTTCTTCCCTGTAAAAATGCCTATTGCCAAGCTGCATCAGCCATTTAGGATTTAATCTGTCATAAGATATTTCCCCCTGCTACATAGGAGAAAAAAAAAACCAAACCAAAAATAAAACAGATACAAATTTCACAGTCAACAAAATTGCCATACCTCTTAGGAAAGTTTAAGTTATGTTATAACCTGACAAAAATCAGGAAATTGAAATGCAAAACCAATCCTGTGTCCTTAATTCACCCCTTTGTGCTTTTTCTTATTATCATGCAGAAGAACATGGCCATTTCTGCTGTGAATCTTTGCGACACTAAGCTTCCCTACTGCATTTTCAAGATGACTTATTCTGGCTGTTAGCTACCTCCAGAACTGTTACGGTAGGTCATCTAGTCCATCTCTGCCAAAGTGCAATTAATCCCTACTGCACATTTACAAGGGCTTATCCCATCTAATGTAAATATCCTGTGTGAGCTGGCTTTCTCTTTATCTTTGCTTTATCACTGAATTATTTTTCAGGCTAGGAATATGTTAAAAAAAATCAGATTTAATCATGATCTTTCCCCTGCCATCATTAATTCTGTACTAAAAAGGGTGTTTGATATTTCCCTACAGCTCTACAATGTCCTTTGCTGTATTTTCCTTTCCTTCCCAAAAGCCAGCATCTGGAAGTATTGTCCTCTTCTCTGGAAGTATTGTCCTCTTCTCTGACTCTGTGGAGCAGGGCAAGAAGTACTGCCCAGCCTTTGGCTTCCCTTTTGGGATGGATCCTTTACTCTCAGATCCCCGTTGCAGGGCTGTTGTGCTTCATCACCTGCTTGGGAGTACAGTGTCCTCAGTTTGCCTGCCTGGCTGGGGTCCCTCACCTCCCAGCACCGAAAGGCTTAGTGTTAAAACTCAGCTAAGATTTATTCAGAAAGTGGCTTAAGGTCAGACACTGACCATCTCTTCCTGCCTTTCTTTGCAGCTCCTATCTTGGAGATCCTGCCTGGATTTGAAAACCCTCTTGAAGACTTGAGCTGAAAGCATGTGCCTCGGGTACTCATCCCACCCTATTTTCTCTGAAAACCATCCAGGCTATTTGGCCTTTGCAGTCACTCCCCAGGGCAGGGCACCTAAAAGACACAAACCGGCTTTCTCCATGGTGCCTGGTCAGCCCCAGCAGCATTGTCTCTGCCTGACCTGGGCTCTCACGTGAAACACACAGGACATGTCTTGGCTGTGATTAATGCTGATAATGCCTTCAAAACTAAGTGGTGCCATGGTTTACAGGCACTGAGTGAGGCACAGATGCTCTGCAGAGATTGCACATGGTAGTCACATGTGGCCATATCAGAGCAAGCCTATGAGGAATTTCCCACTTTGCCCATTTTGGTGTGTAACAGCTTGGCCATGCCACTTCTTTCTCAATCAAGCAAGTGATTTGCCAGCTTGCTCTCTATGTTCTTAGTGATTTTTTCCCCCCACCTTTAATTTTTGCTAAGGTGGGAAAGGAGAATAGAAGGAAGAAGCAGGGCAAATATCTTCAGAACTTTTATTTTGATTGATGTATAATATGTAAATTATGAACAGCACTAGTGGGAATGTATTTATTAAAAGTTAGTAGCAGTATGACTTTGTACAGCTGATCGCCAAGAAACAGATGAGTGTATTGCTGTAGAGTCCATTCTGCTGTTATGAAGGTGGGAATAAACTGCAATACCTACTAACAGCCTTTAATATTTCCTTTATTTTAGTTCCCTTACCTTTAACCATGATGTGAAACTGAGCCAGGAAGGAACTGCTTATTAGCCTTGCTAAGTGTATTGTTCATGGCAATCCTGCACAGTTTTGCTGGCATCCAAAGGACTGATCCAGGCACAGGCTGGTTTTGGAGACTGTGGTGGAGCAGAATTAAGCTGTAGTTCCTAAACATTGCCTGATTCTGAAGACAAGTATCTGGAGCTCAGATCCTTCATTGGTTTATATTTATAGGGAATTTTGCTTGGATGCCTTGATTTCATTGATAGTACAAAAACTTAAATGCTAAGCAAAAACATTTATATTGTTATTAATAGTATCATGAGGAAAGGAAAGTAAAATAACTAAATTACCTGTCCTTACTCAGACAACAGAGCATGTTTTTTCTGGTTAGCATCTTACATCTTGTAATGCTGAACAGACAAGAGTAATTCATAAGCATTTTCTTCATTATTTGCCCTTTGTAAAGAACAGTAGCATCCCCATTCTGCAGGTGAGTAAACCAAAGACAGAGACTGTGCCTATTTGTCCAGTGTTCAGGTAACTGAAGCAGGGGCCAGGCTGCTTTCTCTGATACAGGACTGGAGCAGAACAAGATTAATTTCAATGAGCCAGTGCCAGAGAGCACCACAGGAGGGAATATCACCATTTTCAACCACTTCTGGTTGCGCCTGCATTGTGATCTGTGTAGGACAGGACCTGCAGGAAAGTTAATCAAATTCACCTTTAAATGTATTGGTTAAATTGGATTACCTCACTGTGGTAACATTTTTATTTTGATTTAAAATAGTCCTTAATTCTGTTTCTTTTAATTCACTTTGGAATGTAATGTGGTTTACCTGATCCAGTTCAGATTCACACCTTGAATTAGATCAGCTTACCTTTCTTCAGCATCCCCACGCAGGCAGGGCCTGATTTCATTTCCTAAGTCTTGAAGCTGTATTCTACCTTCTCTTCTCAGTGCCACTGGGAAATTTCTTATTTCTGCACTTCACAGATTGCTGCATGCCCTGCCATCACACAGTTAATTTAACCAGCTGTTAAAAGGTCTGTGATATTAGCAGCTTTTGTCTATACAGTTACTGAAAAAGCTGGTGCTTAAAAAGAAGGTGAAAGAACAGGCTGATGTACTAATTCACAGAGTAAAAATGATGAAGTAATGGAGTAATTATAGCTTGAAAAGTCAAAAAAACCCAATGCGACCACCTGTGCGACTTGTGGGAGTTTCATTAAGGCAAGGGATTGAAGAGATGGTGTGAATATGGGCTTTTAAAAATTGTTTTCTCTGCATGGGGGATGTGGAGGAGCTGGGTTTGCACTTGGTGGCAGTGCTCTCCCATGCTGCTGGCAGCCCTGGCTGCTGCTGCTGCCTGCAGAAGACACAGAGGGGGAGTGATGGCTCTGCACAACCGGGGGCTCATAAGCTGCCTAGTGTTGTTTTCTTAATTCATTTGAAATACTGTTCCTCTGCTCCGATAGAGCTCTGCTGTTGTAGAGCTTTGACTGCTGTCGAAAGGACTCCCTAAAAGGAGAGGAAAGGAGGTGGTAGAAATGGGTGAAATTGTTTGTAGTTCAGGTCAGGGGGAGCCTCTGTTAGTCCCTTGAGAGTAAGGATAGATGGTGGGAGGGAAATGGATGGGATGTCTTACGGCCATACCTGGTATTTAATTTGTGCCTGGCACAGCACTGCCCCTCATGGACTGGCCCTACTTCTTCCTTTCCTTCCTTTCCATCCTTTCATTACTCTCCTTCCTTTCCTTCCTCCCTTCTGCCCTTCTGCCATTACTTCATGCCCATTCTCGTTCCCTCTTTCCATCCCTTCCAAGCTGGCTGTAAACCTGTAAGGGAAACGCTGTGCCTTCCCCAGACTTCGCTGTGACATGTCTGAAAGCAAGGAAACACACCAGCCTCCAGCAAACACCCATTGCCAAGGCATTTATTGACTGTCCTTCAGCTCTCCAGGAACACAGGACAACTGGTGCTGGAGGTCAGGTTCATTGCAAGGTTAGCTGTCAATGACAGCACAAGAACCCACAGGCTGCTCTCAAACAAAGCTCTGGTCCCTGTGGGACTCACCAAAATTACAAGGACTGAGTGCACTAGACCTGAGAGAAGAGATCCATAGCATAATAGCTGTGGAGAGAGAAAGGGGAAATAAAATGTCCTTCAAATGCCCTGTTCTTGCGTAATGGGACTCTTGCATTTAGATAGTGTCCTCACTGACTCTGCTGGTGATAGATGACAGTCCTCTAGCACCTCTTTACGATGAACTCACTGATGGCCTTGCAGCATGTAGTAACATAGACCTGCTGATCCCTCTGATGTATTGCTACCTGGAGAAAAGTAGAGTGAATGTGGTATGGTCAAGTCTCACAGTCTTATAATGTATTTCATAACATTAGATGCTTTTCTCAAAACTTCAGTCTGCATTCATATGCAGAGAAGCTCATGTCTCCTTCTTTTAAAGGGAATGTATGGCTTTCCTGTTGGTGTGGGACATCTTGAAAATGTGAAAAACAGAGGCTTTGATGGCAGAAGACAAATTCCCACCATTTGTCCCAGAAAATGCAAGGCACTTTAGTCTCATGATTTTTGCAGGCCTCAGATGGCCAGTGGTCGAGATTAGTGGAGTTGTCTTTGCTGCAGCCACATAGACCCATTTTTAGCATAACAAAATAAAATGTGTGAGGCTGTGCAGCTGCTGCCTCAAGGTACGTTGTTTGGTAATGCTCCATGGTGGAAAGAAATACGTAATTGGAGGATAATAATATTGGTAAAAAAAGAAACAAAACCAAAACCAAAAAAACAGGTCAAAACTGACCATGTGTAAGTACAGGATGGAAATAGGAAGTCTTGTATAAATTAGAGAGAATCTGGAGGCTTCCCTGTAAAATCAGAGGGAGAGGGAAATCAAACAGCTTTTTAAATGCAGTTTGACTTGTTCCTGAGAAGAAGGTGAGGTTCACAAGACCAGACTCAGTGACACAGGACAGCTCTTTATCTACTCATACTTGGAGGTTGATTATGCACCATGCGAGTTCATAATCCATTCTAGATGCAGAGGTTAAACTTTCGGTGCTTAAATGGGCCCAAAGCACAGAAATCATTTTCCTTCCCATGACACACAGTGAAAGGTGAGGTTAATGTGGTTTATGGGGCTGACTGGGGATGGTCATTCAGCAGCAGACATTGTTCATGGATTTATCTATCAGCAGAGATGAACCTCACTGCTTTTACAGTTCAGTGGACCTCCTGATCAGCCCAACCTCAGTAATGAACAAAGGCTGTGAAATAACTTGTATCCTCTATTAGAGACAAACAAGCAAGAACACCACCACTTAAGGAAGCAATGTAAATAATGAATGAGTAGAGAAATATGGTCCTTTCTGACAGAAATGATGCTGGTTTTAATTTGTATTTATGGCACCTAAAGTAATGGGCACATGAAATATGCATGGAGAGTGAGAACCAGGAGAAAAATCCCTGCAGAACCCAACCACAATCCCCTGGACCCCGACCAAAACTTGGAATGGGAAAAGTGTAACCAGGAAAAAGAAAGCTCCTGTAGGAAGAGAAAATAATAAACACTGGAAAAATACAGTGCATACCTTTCTCTGATGCCAGCTACACTACTAGAAAATCAAAACACTACTTAGGAAATGAGCTCCAAGTGTAAGATAGCCTAGTGAGACAATCTTTAGCATTGGGTATAACAGGGACAAATCTTAATGGAGGGAAAGACAGTGTTTCGGTGCTGCTTATGTATAGAAAGTTTTTGTCTAAAATACCTGAATCCCTCTTTCAGGACTATTCAAGGTGGCTCTCTTCTAAATTTAAAGGTAGTATGCCATGAATCAAATTAAAATAAGGATGTAGCCCATCATCTTGATTCTTTCCCTAGAAAACTAAGTTAAGTTTAGTTAGGTTTTCTCCAGAAGAATATTTTAGAAATTTGTAAAGTAAGGACTAAAGTGATTTTAGCTTTCATAGCTGAAATTAACTTCTTCCGGGACTTTTAAAAATCTGCAGAGGTGCTAATGTGTCTGAATACGATGAGTAGGGCTATAAAATTGTACATTTTTTGATTGAGCTACTGAAAAATAATGTCCCAAACCTGCAGTCAATCAGACTTATTACAGGATTTTTTTTCCTGGAACAGCAGTGCAAACATTTTTGATTGAGCTTGACCATAAAATCTGATTGACCCAAAGTAGCATATTTAATTTTCATCCCAGGAAATAACGGACTAGCTTTTTCAGCAGGGTTTGAAACAGAATGCAGTACAGGTGTTATGTACTTGAATTTAAAATGTGGATTTTTCTAAATGGATTTTTCCACAAAGGTGAAATGGTACCATAGATTTCATAACAGGACCTCTACATATCATAACAAGGCTCCTGTACTTTCTCTTCAACTACTGCTGAAAGCCATGTGGCTAGAACACCCCAGTATGCGTGTGACCTAGGTGTTAAAACCACATCTCCAAGGACAGTGTCTTATCCATCACCACGTTATAGTTATGAAACATGGAAAGACTGTACTGAAAATTGTTAGTCCAAAAAGAAGTGAAAGAAGTCTTCAGATAGGTGAAAGGTTACAGTAAAGAGAGAAAAATCCCTCCATAACTTGAAGAAATTCAGAGAAAAAAATTTATAAAGGTAAGGATAGCAACAGAGTAGATGCCCTGGTTATGGAGTATGCATCACTAAGATGTTAGAATAATGTCAGAGTGCAATTTCTGTACAACGTGGCTTTGGCACAGGCTATTCTGCAGGATCATGACATTAATGGGCATGTGGGCAGACGATGAAGGAAGAGGCTGCTTGAGGTATCTTTCAGTCCACTGGTTCAGTGAGCTAGTGAAATGATCCCATTTCTTGAGGGTTCATGAAAGTGCTCAAGTTGTGGGATTGCCCTAGCAGTACTTATTTGAATTAATGCTACATCTAAGTCAGAAGGGGGCTGTGATGTGCAGTGTCCAGCCTGCAGGGTATACAGGGGCCCTTGTATAAATCCTCCATATGTTTACTTCCTCCCTGGCTGAAAGATTATGTCCATGCAAAATGGAAAAGCACTAGCGGTCAAGAGTGAGCAGAGCCATGCTGGAGAGAGTGCAGGTGGGTGAGGGGTGCAAGCCTGGGCTCCCTGGCAGTTTTGCCTGCTTCAGGGCTCTGATGACTGTCCTGGCAGGTGAAGGTGGAACAGCTCCTTCATGTTTTGTTACATGGGCCTGAAACCACTTTTGAGAATGCATCTTTCCAGTGTTTTGTCAAAGAGGTACCTTAAGCACTCATGAATTATTGTGTCATTTTTATTTCAACTGAAAGTCTTCTGCAAATCCCATCTGAATCTGCAGAGAAGTCTGGCCACCCAAAACCTGCATTTTCCAGAGAATTTTCTGAAAGGGAAAAAAAAAAAAGGGAAAAAAAGTCCATCTCTAATGACAAAACCATTTGTTTGCAAGAAGTTCTCACAGATGACACAAGAATTTCCTGTTAATGTCTTTGGGGCAGGTTCTTGTGCGATACAAATTGGAGTGTGTGTCTATGTAACCCAATCTTTCTCTTTCATTGGTATTTCAGAGATTCTCTTTCAAGTGCCTCCATTTGCACAAAAAATGGACTGAGGCTACGGCCATGCCGAAATGTATCACAGGGATACAGGCTTGGATCTTCAGCTGGTGGAAATCAGTATATCTCCATGACTTTGCATGGTTTATGTAAGCATTAGCTGGGCTATGCAGTTCAGCAGGGACATGGGAAGAGCTCAGCATTCCTGTGCGAGAACTCCCTGACAGAGATTTCTCATTCTCACCTGTTCCTTTCCCCAAAAGACCCCATGAAAGCCATTCTGTGATGTTCAGCAAACACTGGATGGCAAGCACTGTAGCAGAAAAGCCTCATTGAGCCTGAGATGTACTGGGATTTAGGGAGGGCTGTACAGAAGACCTGCCTTTCCAGGACTCTGATGGGAATCACAAACAGGCAAAACTGTTCCTCACTCACAAGCCAACTTTTGCCTGTGCATTTCCTATTAAAAGTCCTTTTGAGCAGAAGGCAGCATAAATGAAAATATGCCAAACTACTGGTAGAAATTTACAAGCCCTTTAGTTGTTCTTCAGAAGGGTGTCTGTGCAATGAGCATGGATCAGACTATACATGAGATACATGCATCATGTGCAAGTATACCTGTTAATACCTCTTGGTCTGAAAAGTTACGACGACTAGGTTGTATTTGAATGTCTGGAAAACCAAACACTCTCCTGCAGCATGTAGGACCATATTTTTTTGTTGCATTGTGCTCTGCAGGAATCCTGAGCTCAAACCAAAACAAGAAATATTGCTCAGCAAATCCCAGGTTGACAGTAAAAGTGACAAAGCTAAGTAAAAGAAAGAAAAAGCACAACTATCACTGCAAAATGGGTGTTGTTTTCAAAAGAAAGCAGTTTGGTCTGTTCCAGGGCTTTTGCTTTCTTCTCAGTTGTGTAGTAGTGCATAGTGATAGCCTCAAGATATACAGAAGCATTTCAGTGCCACAGGAACTTCTTAACACTTGTTAACAGCAAAGCCAGTGATGAGATTACAGAAGCCTTTCCAAACCTAATGGGACTAGACCTACTTTGAAAATTGTTGCAGTGCTGCCATGGCCCCTTTCATGTTCATTTGAAAAAAGGTAAGCTGGGACTCATAAAGCCAAGACATCTCTGCTGGTCAGGTAAGTGAGATGCCCTCAAGGAGCCCTCCTATTGGACATCTAACTTTTCAAACTGAACAACATATGCAATAACGATAAATTCCCACTGTCCCACTGTCGTGTCCCAAAGTTGGAGCAACTCAGGTTTGTGGGTTTCCTTTGTCAGAATTAAGGTTAAACAACACCAGGGGAGTTCAAAAACAATCAACGTTTATTCAACCTAGCTAACCTTGCCCAAGTACAAGTCAATTTATCAATATGAACCTTGCATCATGTCATTAAGCCACTGTTTGAAAAGAGAAGGGAGGTGTAGAAAAAGAAGTGGAAAAAGGAACATGAAACTGTGTCAGGAGAGGATCCCTTCCATTGAGTCACGAGGTTCAGAGCAGACCCCCTTGCTTTCTGAACTTTTTCTCAAAGAGGAGCCCAGGGGCGGCTAGATCCACTCCTAGTCTCAGACTTAATCAACGATTTATGTTTCAAAGGATGAGGTGTAGGGACTGTGGAAAAGAGAGAGGAAAAAGAGAGAGACAGAAAGAAAGACAGAAAGAAAAGAAAAAGAGAGAAGAAAAGGGTTTCACCAGTCCTGGGGCCAGTGTTGGTCCAGCCAGCGTAGAGATCCAGTTCCGGAGGGCACGCGTCAAGAACTCGTTCTTCCTTCTTTTATAGTGTGTTAGTCAGTGGTCTTGACATGCGCAGTTCACGTTCCTGGGGTTCTCTGGAATTGGTCAGTGAGCTTGGGGGGGTTCATTGGGGAATTGCCTCTCTTTCTCTGCTGGCATGACCGCTTAAGATAGAAGCACAGTCCCATCCTCCAGGCACATACACTGTGCTCCTCATGGTCACTTAAGATAAGGAATGGCGGCTTTGGAGAAGTGCGGTCCCACTCTCCGCGGGGCCCTCTCCTCCGGCCACATTGCCTTGTTCACACAACTCCAGCGTTTTTACAGAGGCATCTTTTCCACCAAAGTTCTTTAATGAATGTTTGAGGCATTGACTATAATTTGTCAGACCGTCACACCCACCCAAACCTGTGATGGGTGATGCTGGCTGAAGGTCTAGTCCATTTTGTGGTGCTGGAGTAATCCTGACAAGGAAGAGTATGATTCTTGAGGACAAGGACTTGTTGTGAGCTACCCAAATTTTATTAGAAATAAATGCAGTTGATTCCCTTTTCTTGCACAAGAGGAAAAGGCAGCATGGTAGATTTTGTACTAAGGATAAAAGTCAGCTCTGCTAGGAGGATCTAATGCCTGCAAATTCTTAAACAAGTGTTAACAGGTCCACCGTCTTTACATTGTTAAAAACAAGAGCACACACAATTTGCAAATATAGTTACTTGGAAGAGCTGCTTAACTATTTTTACACTGTGCTTAAGTGAATACTTCTCAGATAGGGCAAAGAAGTAAAGCACAAAGTAGACTTGTAAAGAGACACCACAGCCCCAGTTGTATCATGCACAACTCTAAAATAAGCAGATCTTTCTTCGATAAGTCACCTTGATTATCTGAATGTTGATCAGGAAAGCAAGTCCTCATGGAAGAAACAACTTTTTCTTTGCAATGGGAAGACAGAATTTCCTGGAACATAGGCAGGGCAAGAGCTAAAATCCCTGATGAGTGTTATTGAGGACATTGTTATGCAAATGTAATACATTGTAGTTCTTTGGAAGGGGGATTTTCCTGCCATACGAGACTGTACTATTTTAACAATTATTTTAATAAAACCATGCCCAAATGCATTTGTTTAGACAGTTTTCTTTCCTCTTTTATGGAGCAGGAAGTTTTAGAATATATAGGTTTTGGAAAAGCCGATATGGAAATTGCACTGAAAAGACTTGCTTTGAAGTAATGGCATTTTCATATTTTATCATACTGAAATGCTGAAATACCAATTTGAAACACAAGGTTTCACTTCTATATGTTAGTTCGACCCAACTTTTTTCTTAAACATTTTTTCTAACATCAGAATATCAGAACATCAGTAATATCAGAAAATACCAGCACTGTCCCCCAAAATACAAAATGTCTGTGTGACCCCATTCTCACTGGGAAAATGTTTCAGTGGAAAGTATTAGCCATTGTCAGAGTTTATGAAAAAAATTCTTCCCACTGACTTTCACTCTTTATTGCTTGTCAGGACAGGACTTTTTTCTACATTATGTATTTTTTGCATCACACAATAAAGACACCATGGTTCCTGCTCCAGTTGTGTGCAGAGAAAATTGAAAAGCATCCAAAGTCTGCTGAAGTTCTGGAAATCAACAGCAAAGGCTGACCTTTTGCTTGTGGGATGAACGTATCACACAGAAATTTCAGATCAGTGCCAACTACAGCACTGATTTTTTTTTTCTAGTGCAACGGCTGATTGGCCATGAGCTGGACCAAAGCTGCCAAATTTATTTCCCAAACAGGCCCGAGTGACACAGGCAGGGACTGGCCCTGCCTCCATGCAACTGCAAGGATGTGAGATGTGCACGCTGCCAATTCAATCAGGCCTTCTCCCTGGAAACTTACCTGGCATTAGGCAGCTTATGACTATCAAATATTTATCATATTGTCAGAGGATAAAGCAAGTGCTAATTGATGTCTTCTATAGCAGAGCCCAACACTGTAGGCTGTTTGGTAATGAGTGAAGGAGTTTCCTCGGCACTTCAAGGAATGGAGCTTCTCAGCCCTGTGTCTTATTTATCAAAAACCTCATTCCTCTACACAAGGCTGCCAAGCCATGAGAAGGTATTTGCCATGCATCCTGCAGATTGGAGAGAGAGGCATACCCTCACTGGCCAGGTAATGCAGGCACAGCCAGGTGTGGGAACAAGCACCAGAAGTGCTTCATGTGGCCTCTGTCACTGCAGGTACAACAGGAGGGGAAGGGACAGTGTTGGGACCCAAAATGTTTTGTATTGAGCTGAGGTAGAAAGCCACAACAGCCATTGGGGAAAGGATGCTGCCAGCAGCTCTGGCTTCTGGCTTGGAAAGAAAAGAGTGTTTTCTGTGATTGTCATGATGTGATGGTACTTTTGATCCTGGACAAGTCAGAGTTCACACAAAAAGCAGAAAAAAATCCAGTTAAAACTTCAGGTTAAAGTTCAGATTTTTCGTATTTTAACTCAGTTGATTAATTGTCTTTTTATTCATCCAGCCAGGTACTTCCAACAAGATTTTTACTGCACAAAGAGCGTGGGGCATCTAAAGAAATAAGGCAGTGAGGTCTGGAAATGCTTAGTTAAAATTTTGGCTCTTTCACTACCTTGTGCAGTTTCCAGCTGGCTAATTCGTGTTTCAGTGCGTCAGATGGTTCATGAGCAAGGCAGAGTGACAGCAGTGTCCACACAGAAGTAGTGATCAGGGGAATAAAAACATGTTCTTAAATATGTAGAATATTAACAACTAAAAAGAGTAAATACAAAGGAGAAAAATATGCTTGGTTTTGTGATGTAGTGGCTATGTAAAGTGCTGAAGTCTGTGCTAGCTAAGGAATACAGCTCCTAGTGGCTTTGCAAGGTCAGGTTTTAGATTAGTCGCAAGTTGGCAGCTGTCAGGGATAGCCATCTGGGTATGTATTTGTGTATCTTTGGATTATGGTAAATTACTTGGTTTTGATGCCTATGTTTGAAGGGTATTTAAGGGGTGGGTTGACTGTAATGTGGAACACAAAGGGATGGAGTTTGTTCTGTCTGTGGGGGTATAAATCTGAATCCAAATCTATGGCCATCTCTTCTGAGTGGCTTTACAAAGCCAAAAAGAAATTAAAAATTCTGTTGAAGAGATGTCATTCTTGGTCAGTGTTGTGTGAAATTCAGTAATGGTTTGTGAGCACTCTCCCTCACCCCTAAAGACAGGCCCCTGCTGTCCTTCTAGACATGTGTCATCTTTAATGTCAACTACACTTTGGGAGGGCTTGTGCCGCTGGGCCAGAGTTTTGCATCGGTGTGGCCTGGTTTTGTTTTCACATTGACCTCCAATGCTGTTGCATATGGCTTTGTTTCCCTGTGTAACATTTCCCACAATGTTAGAACTTTAAAAAAAAGAGTGGGTTTTTTTTGCCATAGAGATAGATATAAATATTAAAAGCAGGCACAGATAAAATAATAAACATTCAAAACTGTGAACTTTGAATTATGCTTTGTTTTGGAATAGATTCCTCCAGCATGTGCAGATTCAGAGATATATGATTTTCCCTTGGTACTGAAAACCAGGAGGGTTTCTGCAAGACATCTGACCACACGGCATGGTCTATGTTATTCAAACCCTTGCCCACACTACGCTGTCAGAAAAGGTCTCCCTCTCTCTCTGACACAGACTGCGGTTGTTTTAGAAAAACAAAGCCCTGTAATTCCTGGGATGATTTCTGCTGCAGGGAAGTGACGAGCTGACTGACAGCTGAGTGCATGTCATCGTCTTAAGCTAGCAGGTGTGTCCCACTTTGAGGAAGGGGGAGGAAAGCACATGGGGTTTGTGTGTGTGTGCATTTGTTCATCCTGAATTTCTGTTGTGGTGAGTCTGACTATCTGTTAAGGAAATCTTCTGAGCCTGACAATGAGCTGCTATTTCAAAGCCTTTTCTCGGTGTGCACAGAGTAAGTCCTGACAAGTAAAACATGTTGGTACTCACCAGAGGCCCTTCAGGGGGACCTTGCATGGGGAATCCTTTTTCTGTGTGAGTTGACCCAGCAATAGGGCCCTTGGTGTTCAAGCATGGCTTAAGGCCTAGCCATTCTGGGGGAAAGCACTTGGTTATAAGACAAGGTCACTGAAGCACAAGGGTAAAATGCTGGCTTTATAGCCTTCCCGAACATGCATGGTTTCCTGTACTGGACTTGGAAGAACTGCTTAAATTTCTCAGTGCTTTCCAGAAATAGGACATATGGCTGTGTATACCAGTATGTAGGTGCTTCATAGTAAAATAGATGGTATATGTTGGTATAAGCCATGTACAGACAGCTGTATTCTTTCTCCAGACAGAGGTAAAGGCAAAAGGATTTAACAAAAGGTTCTTATGTTGCCACATAGATTATTCCACCCCTCTCACTTTTAGGAAGAGGTGATTCCAGAGGAAAAAAACTGTGTTCTTATGATATGTCCAATAGGTCTGATTTTGATATAATGAGAGGTGTTATTTAAAAATATACTTTCCGCTCACTTCTGTATACATTTATTTCTTTACTGTAATTCCCTACACACAGCAGAACCAAGTCAGTTCCAGTTGCCACTCTGCAGTCTGTGTCCAAGCTAAGCCAGTCTCTGCTTTCGTTTTACACAGGAGTTGGCAAGGGAGAAAAAGACAGGAATGCTGCTCATGAGCTTTGCTGGCCAAGAGCACACTCCCAGAATGCCCAGAATTAGTCCCCTAACCTTGTTTCCCTAAGAAACCTGCTTCTCATTCCAAAATGTGTGAAACAGCAGCATTAAGTCAACAAGATTTGTGACATAGCCTTTGGGAGAAACCACTGCAATGGTACATGTGAGGATTTACTGGGTGATAAACAATTCTCATCATATGTCATCTTAGCTTTAACAAGGAAGTGTGTTTTCATGTTAAAGCAGTAGGCATGAATGCAAGATTACCCACTGCAGTTTATGGTCTCTGCTACAAGCTTCCACTGTAAGTTTTGGGAAGTTAGCCCTATTCTTCACCTATAAAATGTGGGAAACTTGACAGTAAAATACCTGCTCCCCAGTGAATCTAGGGAAAGGTTTTCCCATTAATTCCTTGCAGGATATAAAAGAAGACTTTTGTATTTGCAGTTTCAGAGCTCAATTACAGGGGTCACCAGTTTGCCTGGAAACATTGCTGCTGTTGTAGGCCGTGTGTGCAAAAGTCTTATAGAAGAAGAGGCTGTGTAACTGCATTTTTAGCCCACAATATTTTAGAGCAGTCAGCTTCTTTTGGGGCTTGGCATCATCATTAGACTGCTGGACTCTAATAACTCATAATTGCATAAACCATGAATTGGGCAAACATCCAGTTTTGAGGTTTTCAGATTCTGTTGATTAATTTAATCACAATTGAAAAGCTTTGCCAGACAAGCGTAAAGAGGTTTATGCAGTGTAGCACTCATCTGCTGTCTCAGTGTGGTTGCTCTGTGTTTAAATATCGCAACTGAATCAGCAGTTCAAAACCCTTGAACTTTGCTATTCCACTTAAAACTAACCCGGTGTTACTGCTGGCCCACAGCACCCCTCCTGGAAAGGTACATACCAGTGGTAGAGGGGAAAAAAAAGAAAAGAAAGAACGAAAGGCTTTTAACTTGCGCCATACGTGATAATGATAGAGTGCCTTCAAAGAGCACTGGGGTTTTTGAAAATCACAGGAGTGCAAAGAGGTCACCCATAGATATTTGAATTATTAACACATGTTTAACCATTAAAGAAAGATGTATTGATAGACTATCAATGTGATTAATTATTTAGTTACACAAAGTATGGCACAGAAAACAAATTAAGTATTCCCCACTCTTTGGGAAGGATGAACCTTGAATAAATGCATCATAAAAGGGTTTGTTACCACAAGGCTTGTTAATAACAGATGATCTTAAAGTATCATGGAAAATGTGTATGTGCTGGTTGTATTTATTTCAGTTACAAGATGAGCCTTCATCAGTTGATCTATAGTGAAATGGAATGGAGAAAATCACAAAGAACCAACTTTGTGTTTGACTGGAAATGTGGCAGCTGTTTAGCTTGTGGTAACCTATTAAAACTAATAGGTTTTCAAAGGAAATGTGTACAGCTATTTGAAGAACAAAATCCACCTGGTAAGATATCTCATAGCCTTGCCTGCATTGCTAATGCAGATTCTGTGGGAAGGAGAGAACATCCCTCTCTTAGTCTTTGTTGGCAGGAGAAAAATATTATGCTGTTGGAACTTGTAGCTCACTTTTTTTGACAACTGAAGCAAATAAAAGCTTGAAGCATTGCATATCCACTTTGCAATACAGTCATGGCTGAAAAAACCTCAAATTTTGACTCCAGTATATGGTTATTGCATAGTTTCTTTAGTCGTTAGTCAATTATTCAAACAATCCAAGCAGAATTTTAATATGAACTCCCCCAAATTACGGTATAAACCCAGTGTATTTTCTTCATATATATGATATTAGAAATGTTAAAATTAATACGCATAGTTTTCAGGAAGCCTCCTAAGGCCTGCCTTTATTTTATTTATAGTTTGTGGGCACATAGTACAGTTAGGTGCCTAATACGCAGTAGTGTGTTTCATCAATAGTGCAGTGTTAGGCTGAGGTACCTCGCATACGCTTCTCTACCTGCAGTGTTAGGGGACCTGCCCCAGCAGGTTGGCTATGTGCTAGTGTTTTCCATGCCTAGGGAGAAGCAGGATAAAGGCTGGTGGTATATGTATATCTGAGGCAAAAAGAAAGATTCTTGCTCCATTTCCTAGTATGTCCTCTTCCCCAGGCACTGGAGAGGCACCTCCCTTCTAGCTGTAGCCTCGAGGGGACACTCATGATGAGTGGGAAGCAAATGACTGTTCACAGCCATCGAGGGGGCGGAGAGAGGAGAGAGTCCAAAGTCCACCTGGGACAGCTGGAGTGTCTGTAGCAGGAGTGGGAACCAGGGAAGTTTGGGTATGTCTGAGTATAACCTCAGGAGTGAGCTGCACTGGGACCCAAGCACCTCATTCATGATGACTCCAAGATGGGAAAACTAATCTCAACTATTTGGATGCCTTATTTTTATATCACTGTACTTTTCAGGTGCCAGAAAATCTACTTTCCTTCTCATGTAAAGGTGTGAGATAATATTGTACATAGTCAACTGGACAATCCATCTGGAAAGCTAGTATGCATGTAGAGGAAACAAAAAGAGGAAAATGCAGGAATAAAAAAAATTAAAAATCACATCTTTGTAACCAAGAATTGTACAATCAATTCTCATTGTGCTACAAATTAAATGGAAAACCAAACAGCAGTACATCAGATGACATCTAGTCTCTATAGTGTCTGAAGAAATGTATTTGAGACATTTTTGTTGTTTTGTTTTTGTTTGTCAGCTGGAGATTTCCAGCTTGTCAGTCGTGCACATAGTATACAGCTTATGTATTAGTATAAGACCATAACAACCATTTGGTAAGTCACACAACAGTTTATTGCTCTGTTTGGGCAATTGCAGTTGTCCAGCAAATGTGGGGTAGCAAACTCTGGGCTCCCTGGGAAAATCAGGCTCCAGGGTGGCTTGGAAGAAGGTATCCCATGTATCTCACTCAGGAGAAAAAGCTCATGAAAGGTGTTGGGGTACAATTCAAGCTGTAACCATGTCACAAACTGAAAACCTGTCTTTAGCCTGGTGGAGAGCAAGCAACCCTCTGTTCAGGTCTGTTCGGTCCAGCGGGGCTCTCATAGACCTTGTCCTCCTGGATTGTCTTGGAGTGTAGTGCTGGGGAACAGAGGCAATTTTTGATCTGTGGCCTTGGGGCGTGAAACAGAGGGAGGCTGTGAAAGTGGGCTTGTAGTGTTTCTGAGGGACAGCTCTCTGTATCTTGCCCCATAACTTTAGGGAACTCACTGAATAATTTAGTTCTAATAGACTGTAGGGACTTCTCACGTGGAACTCTTCTGCCAGTTAATAATACTTAGTATGTATATTGCTCTTCGCATCTGCAAAGCACTTTGCAAACATTAACTAATTAAGCCTCACAACACTCTGGGGATGTAAGTATAAGTAAGTTATTATTGTTAAGTAAGGAAGGCTCTTGGCTCTCCTCTTAATGGAAGTCTTGTGGGAGATCCTAATCCTCTACACTGCAGTCCTTTCTGGTCTTTGGTCTCTCCTGTGAGTTACATTTATGTGAATTCAGAAACAAAGCCATGCTCCTGCTCCTTGCACTTCCACAAGTAATTTTTAAATACTCTGCAACTGCTTACTCACCTCCCGCACCTACTCCCGGTGCCAGTGCAGACAGCTTTAGGGATTGCATAAGTCTTCTGTTACTCGTCACCTGGGTGTCTTTCCTTCCAGAGAATCCAGCATCTTGAAGGGCTGCAGCCATCACAAGTGTAATGATGATTTTCCTGGAGGAGTCAGAAAGCTCTGGGGAAAAAAGCAACCAACACTTTTAAGAACAGAATATGGGGAAAATCACATGAATTTGCTACTTAGGAAATTAAGACTGCTACTTTAAAACCTGGTCTCAGCTAGTGGTAAAGCTCCCATTAACACTAGTCATGCAGGAACAGACCTGTAACGAAATTATCAGGAACCCCTGTATATTCAGCAACACACAGATTTTCAGCTTGTAGTTTCCAGGAGACTCAGTGGAAACTACCTGCCCAACTCCTGCACATCCAAGAAGCCGATGGCATTTTATTGGGAAAGCAGCAGTCCCCAAATGCAATGCCAGTAAAAGCAATATGGACCATTACTATTTTTTCCACCTTCCAGAAGGCCTTCTGCGAACCCTGGACAGGTTTTTGAGTTACACTGAGGTTTGTGGCAATGTCTCATGCAGGGATGCTGTGCAGTGAGAACTGAAAATGTTGACAGCTTCAGCTGTGGCCAGCTAAGGCTTTGGGAAGTGCATGTCAGAAGCGGGAGAGAATGCCCCACCACCTCACATCATGCATCTCCGACAGGGGAACACTCTCCATAGCTCTGATGGCAGCTCCATTGGAAAATCACATCCCCAGAAATCAAATTCCTGCTCAGCAGAGCTCCTCATGAGGATTTGGGGTTTAATATTTATAGTCATAATAGTGCTGTTAATATACCACATTAAACAGACAGTTTGAAGCTCTGACAAGGGGAGTAAGAGAAAGCAGAATGGCAGCTGCTCTGTCAGTCACTTTCTATTCTATGGGAACCAGCTGGTTGCTATTATCACTTATTATTTACCATTTAAGCTAGACATGTCACCAAAAAAACCCAAAAAACCCAAAAGACCTACATGGCCAGAAAAAAAGCAAAAATGGCCTTTGGGGACTTTGGAAACTTTCTGTGGTCTGATACATATTTGAGTTGATGGTTTTTCAATAAATCTCCTCCTTCCTCCTCCTGCCACCTCAGCTGCCATATTAAAGTGATCAAGTTGACCACAGAATTACTAAACGGAAATATGCAGTTCACTTAGTCTTTAAACCACATAAATACCTAAGAGGGATTTCTCCAGTTTCCAGCATTCATCTTGAAACTACTGCTTAATGTTAAATCATTAGACCTCAGGCTTTTTTTGCACAACCCATAAGCAAGCACTTAAAATCTCAGTCATCTTCCACTAGAAGGGAAATGAGGGTGCCCTGTGCGGTACAACACCAAGGGCAAGTTTCTAGTAATGCTGAAGAGTCTTGAAAGGGTTAGTTATTTGGTTAAAGGTGCAACATGCTTGAAGATAATCTGACTTTTTGGAGATCCCTGTATTCTGAGTGCTGCCTGTACCTGTGACTGCTTAACTATGTGTTTTCAAGGGAAAAAGCCTGCATGCACTTCACTGAGGCATAACTTGGCTTCTGTGCTTTAACTGTGCATGTAATGTTGTCTTCTCTGTTGTCTGGGGGGGGGGATGCATGTGTGCACATTTGTGTGTGTGCATTTATTTACCTAGGTGCTTCTTTCAGGGGAAGAAAAGAATCAAAGAAAATCAGTCTTTGAAAAATACTTTTTACATCTAAAGTTCTCCAGTTGCTCAAAACCAATTTAAAGATATATTTGACTGCCACTCACACTAAGCAACCAGGGAGCAGAGCACTAGCATAGCCATCAGCAGGGACCATCCTGCACCTTCCTCTAGGCCCTTCATGCATGGAGCAAACTCCCTGCAGAGAATACTCCACTCCTTGTTAGCCTCTGGCATGTCCCTCCTTATAACCACTCTCCATCATGACCCCTGTAAAACACATGACAAGGGCTAAGCAAACAGCTGGCGTGGGGTAACCACTGCTTATTGTGCTCATCTGAGTAGGCTTGCCAGGGCCTTCTGCTCCTCCCATCTGCTTATTACATCCATCTGCTATCTAGTGTCTTACAACTTAAATCAGGCCTTGGATAGATAGAAACCACTTATTTGTATGGTAGTACAATCTCTAGAATGGCTGGACAGCATCCATGGACAGTATTGCAGATAAGCTAAATGATAATAATCAATATGGCAGAGAGTTGGAGGATCAAACTGAGAAAAGAACTGGTAGGCTTTTTTGCTTTAGCTGAGGCACCCAAAATATTTGGAGCATGTACCTCATTGGCAGGGAGGGACAGTTAGCCACCAAGCCAAGACTCCCCCCCCGTTAGCACAGGTAGCTCAGATGAGTGCAGCTTTTGATGCTCCTCCAAGGTATGTCAAGGTGCTCTTGTTTGGATGGTTCTGGGAGCAACAGGAGAAAGGCCTTTCCCATGCATGGTGAGGGATCAGATGCTCCCAGGTATTGCTGTGTACCCCAAGGAGCTGAGAGCACCTAGAACTGCCTTTGCAAGCACACGTGGCTCAGCAGGCTTTGTCAAGATACCCCCACCAATCAATAGAAGTTTGCCACCCATCTGTCTTAGTGGCATTTGGAAATTCAATACCTGCTTGCAAGTCAGTTTTGTAAAGGGTGCTGTCAACCTGCTCAGAAAGTGAAGTTTAAAAATACCTACTTTTTTTTTGCCATGTCAAATTAGCGCTCCTTTGGATTGAGGTTTTTGCTGCTTTTTTGTAAGGGTTGTCCCAAGGGTTGTCTGCCCTCATTCTCCTGGACTTCAGGGAGATTAAAAACCAAGATCTACAGAATTATTTTTGCATTAGCAAAATTTATTTTTTTCCTTCCAAAACATTTGTACAGGAGCCTGTTTCACTAGGGAATCTTATCAGCATTTCCACTTTTCTTTTCCTAGGTATAGTCAAGTTTATATCTGCTCCCTCTGCTCTTCATATACACACCATTCTTGAACACCTGATGTTTTTGTGTTGTTTGACTACCTGCAAAGTCATTGTCCTTCATTCCTTGTTCTGATAAACTAAAAGCAATTTTCTTCTTCCTGCTCCTCCAGTTCAGAAGAGCTTTAAGCAATCAAAATTTCTGGCCTGTAAGTCAAATTATATTCTTCCATGGTTGTGTGTGATATCTGCAGGCATTGCACGTACATTTCTGAGGGTAGATTTTGGCTCGGCAGCATCCTTTGCTGTGTTCCAGCATGAGGGAAAATGAATTTGTATTGTAAAAGAAATTTATCTCAATTAACACAGAGTGGGAGTACATCACGCATACACCACTGATTTCTGTGATTCAGTGTTTTCACTGAGAGGATGGTAGTAATCTGCACAATTTATTTTTCTCTGAAAATCACTCTTCAGGCAAGATTTAAATATTTATGAGAGATACATGGGAATATTTGGTTTGCAAAGCCTTTGTTTCCCTTGGGAAGTATGCTTCTGCCAGGACCTGTAACTTGCAGTCAGGCACCGTGCACGCAAGAAGGGAAGGTGCAGTTCAAGCATGTGATTCATATTTGCAGGATTCTCAAAACTGGCTGGTTTACTCACACTCAGAAGTCATCAGCTTTTAATAGCTTCCTCACATAAAGCAGAAGTTTTATTCTTTAGGAGAAATGGGTGTGTTTCCATGATAAACCTGGTGGTGACATAGAGGAAATAGCAGGTCAAGGTGAACCCTGCCATCTAACTTTGAATGGGAGATTTGAAGGTCCCACAAAACACCCATGCTGAAGTATGGGGCTCGACTCCTCTTCCATGCCAAATTCACAGGGATATGAATTTGTTAGAATTGTTGACTGCAAAGCCCTGGCTGAAGTTACAGTATATGACACTTTTGCCAGCAAGGTGTCCTCTTTTTGATTTCTGTGTTGTTACAGAGCTGGAGGCTGTCATTTGGGCGTGATGATAATGATGTTGTTCCAGAGCATAGCTACTGCACTTATTCTGCAGACTTTAGTCATTCAAAGATGATTTTTCTTCAAGGAGAAGAGAAAATATTTAATATGGGAGTTTTATATCCAGCACCGAACAAGCAGAAACCCCATGATTTGGCTGCACCAGGTGAATTCTGCAAATTCTCCAGTGGCTTCTTTTGGGCTTGGTTTGGAGAGTTAAGTTCTGGGAACCATGTCCTTCTTCTCGAGCTCAGCAGCCCTGAGCCCAGTGTGTCAGGCACCTGCAATTCCTTTCCTCCCTACAGATTTTGTGTTAAATATCAAGACAACAGTGGAGGAAGAGCACTATTTCAATTAACATGAATTGTTGTATTCAATAGTTACAGTAAAATGTTATTTTAAATAGAGTAGCTCAAAGCATGGTGTGACAGAAAGAACAGGGAGATTTAAGTGCCCAGTAATAAAAACAGCCCTACTAATATAATCCTGAGTTGAAGCAAGCACCACACTGTTGACAAAGCTAATTTCTGCTCAGTGTTACACCAGCCTAGCTCCTTGACATGTTCAAAGCCCAAGTTGTTTATAAGGTTATTATTAGAGATTTCTCTCTTTCTGGAGTCAAGGGAGGAAAATAGTTACTGAGGTAAATGTTACAAGGCCCCCAGACTGTGTTTTTGTTTGTGATTTACAATTTAGATACAGACATCTATTCCTGGTAGAAATAGCCTTGCTGGTGTGTTTGACAGCGTGTTTCGGAAGGTGGTTTCTAAGCAGTGATTGGAAACAAAAAGGGGGTAGTTGAGCTCCTCAGGACTGAAAAATAAGTCAGTCTGTCTGTGGTGTGCAGCACTCTCCTGTTCCCCTGAGGAGAAAGCTCTTAGTGCATTTCAGCTCCTGCGATGGCAGTGATGCTATGTTTCAGGTTTATCACTGCACTGCAAATGACATTATATTAAAGAAGTGCCTTTGGGTAGGAATACACAAGCGAAGAAAATGCATTTTATTAGTAACTACTACTATTCATTGCAAAATGGTACATGATTGCAAACAGTATAACTACAGTCAGTTATACTCTCACCCATTGTTGTTTATATACTAGTTCATTTGATTGTCCATCTTTTTGTTCTATGTAATTGAGGTATAAGCCTGTTTTGGCCCTGTTACTTATACACTAGCTGCATGCCACTGAACATAAAAAATACATTAAATCTAAGGCAGTTACCAGATGTGAAAAGTTTTGCCCAGATCTTCACTAAGGTCTTCCAGTGGCATGAGTCAAGTAAATAGAGCCAGAAGTGATAGCAGAAAACACTCTCTGAGAGCAGTCACAGAAATCCTGTAAGCTGATGGAGAGTTATACACTTCATTTTTAGCATATTGGTTATCTATAAATATACTAAAGTGGGGAAGAAGTTCTTTAGGGTGGACTGTTCATCAGTGCTGAAAGGGAAAACTGGAAAGTTGAAAATCAGCTTGGATAGTGACAAAAATATTTAAATGTATTATTTCACTGTTTATTCACTAAATTTGGATCTTTTCTGATGATACTAGGTAACACCCTGAACAAACTATCAACTCTGATACATGCTTTAGACACCAACCATATGCTGCCCAAGGGATGGAGATGATCAGAAACATTTTTCCACCTCTGAATCCCAGCTACGAAATGCAGTTTGCAATGAACCTGAAACAACAGAATTACAAAGGGAAAAACATTGCTATGGCAACAAAATATTTCTATTTTAAGTGAACTTAGTGTAAGAAAAGAAGCAACAGTGTGATTTAAGCAGAAACAGACTTTGCAAAATAAGAAATGCAATCATTACTTTAAAAATAAATCATAATTTAGCCCCATTTGTGATGGCATATCTACCTGTAACTCTCTTTTCTCTGGTATTTTCTGAGCTTACAGAAACATAGAACAATGTTTTATGGCTTTAGAAACTGAGACAGGAGTTAAATGAGCCAATGTCAGGAGACATAGCAGTTCCTTAACAAAGCTAGATACAGAATGTTCGTGATTCAGGATATAAGGTCAAGATTACTCCTGGCTAGTGTTAGGCGCCAGTCTGGGGAGCCTGAATTAGGAGTCCTTATTGCCAGAAGATACCTCCACATTCACTGAAGTACTGTACCCCTCCAGCATAACTATGTCTTTGGCTGAATTGCCAGGAGCATATTGTAAGCGCGTTTTTCTCCTCTGATTTTTGGGGAGCACAACAGATCTGTTTTCCCAGTCAGCTATCTCAATTACATGCCTAGAAGTTGAGTCATGAAAAAAGGTCTTAGTCCAGTCCAGTGGTTGACCAGATCTATAAAACTGTATTTCAATGTGAATTAATGCATCTCATTTACCATTCTCCAAGCTGCAATGAGGATTTCTCTGACTTCTGGTTACTGCAAGCAGCAATGTCCACTTTTGCTACAGCCCTGCTGCATGATAATGCTTTGGCCAAAGCACAAAATTCAGCATTTTCCTCTCATAACCAAGAACTTTCTAGTTGTCAGTATAACAGAATAAGGTGAAAACAAACTCCTTTGCTCTCCCTAAGCCTTTTTACAGCCAGATGGCTTGGCTCCTGTGGGTTTTTTTTATTGCTGGTTTGTCTTGGGGTTTTGTTTTTGTGTGTGTGTGTGTGTGTTTTTGTTTTGTTTGTTGTTTTTTTTGTTTTCAAAAGACAGACCACTTTCAAAGAAAAATATCTGGGTAAAAATATTTTTGTATTTCTAGGTAATGGTTTCCCTTCTGCACTATCATCTCAGTGACTTTTGGGGGAGTGACTCTAGCTGTTAAAGGCCAGCTGCCAAAACTCTGGAGAATGAAAGAAAGCAGCAGCCTTCCAAAAATGCTGCTATTATGGTAACACACAAAACCTGAAACATTTACACAGATAATTAAAGCAATTAGTTTTTTTCTGGAGAATGACCTTACAGAATTTCCATGTGGCTGCTGGCTCCTGTTTATTAAACTACATCTTTAAGAGCAGCAGAGATAAAATTCAGCTAATCTATGTATTTAAAGAAAGGAGATACTATGTACTTGTCAAAGAAATAAGATCAAATCTGCTTGTCCAAAATGCAGTACCAGAAATCCCTGCAGAGCTCTGCCTCAGTCTAGTTTATCTGAGCCTTGACTGTACTGAGGTACCTTGCAAGGCAGAGTGAACATGAAGTACTGATGATTAGTGTAGATTCACACAGGAAAGACACCTACATCCCTGCATCTGCCTTTACCCATGGGCTGCTGCTAGGCCTTCAGAGAATCTCAGCTGATGGCAAAGACCAAGAAGGAACCTTGATTATTCTGGGCATTAACAACTTGGAAGTCCAGGCTGTGCAGAAAGTTAGGAAAGCATGGAGATCCCAGCTGCGTGGCTTAGAGGTGGCTGTGAAATGCCACCATTCTTGTTCAAAAACACGTGCTGTGAAGTGCCCCAGTGCTCAGAAACCACCCCAGGCTCAGGGACTGCAAGGGTAAGGTCCAGCCCTCAGAAAAAAATCCTTAGGCTGTGTGGAGGAGGATACTAATTTGTCAGTGAGAGACCAGGGATGTGCTGTACAAAGCAATGTTGCTGCCTGTGCTGCCTGGAGGGATGGAGCCTGCTGCCGCTAGCCCTGCTGCAAGATACAAGGGAAAAGTTTAGGGAAAGTGCACTTCCAGCATATAGGTGACCCTCATCTTGAATGAGTTGTCTCTTAGTGATCAAAGGTCTGAAAAGACTTAGCAAGCAATGGATGTCATCTTTTCATCTACACTCAGCTACTTCAAAGGCTTGTGATTTGCCATTAACCAGTTTACTTTTCTATCCAGGCTAGGCTAGGATGTGCAGCGTCCTGCACAGTCTTGTGAACTTAGAGCAAACTGCATGATTCAAAGGCAGTTATTTTTGCCAAAAAAAACAAGTGATAGCTTAATTGGCCAATCAATTCAGAATAGGCTCTGCAGTGAAATAAATGGCAATTTGATTATGTGGTGCTGCCACAAAGCACAATTTGATTTGACTTCAGGGAAGTGATGGCTTTTTCTTTAATATTTGGTTACAGTCTTTCAATTGAGTGTAACCAGGGGAGAGCAATGCTGAAATATTATGATTTCTTCATGTTAAACTTGAACATGTTTAATACTTATTAAAGATTAAATGACTTTTAAAATCAAATTGAGTGATTCAAGCTTGAAGAATAAGGCTTAATCTTTGGCTGTTCCGCCTCTGCAGAATAAAATGATCCCTCCAGTGAACATGGTCTTTTTAAAAGTATATTTATTGAACTTCTTTGGTAAAACTATCTTCATTACCTCTCTTTTGTTATGCTTTGGGTTTGGTTTTTTTTCTGTAAGAAAGACTTTTGATCTACTGCAGTAATTTTGTTTACCTCACACCTAGAAGAAGTAATTATATTCACATTGTGCCTCCTGTGACAGATTGTCCTAAGTAAATATATTATTTTGAAGCAATCAAGATTCTGATACCAAAGCATTTAATTTAACAGAATCATAGATTTTTAGAGTCTGAAGGGACTAGTCATTCCCTGATCATACCTCCTCTACCTATCCTAAAATTTCACTCAGTAATTCCTGCATGAAGCCCAGAGACTAATGGGTAGACGTAGAATAAACTCTTCAAGCACATACCTGATCTTGACAAAAATAGGTCTTGCTGCCAGGTTATCTACAACATCTTCTAAGTTTTTCACAGAGTTGCTGTTTCCCAGAATACAGGCTTTGGTCATTAAGTACAAAACTACATTTTTAAACATTTGATGTAAGTTCTTCATTTGACTTTGAGGGCCTTGTTTGACTGCACCATTTACTGTATCTTTCTGTAATATTTTCCCTGTTATTTATAGTTTCTCCAGCCTCTGAGCCATTATGGACTTTATCTGCAGTGACTTCATTCCTCCCAATCATCTATGAATGGATCTCTTCTAGAGTACACCTGGATGATGATGAAATTTCATGATGAAAATTCCTTACAAAGTCTTGTAACTGGAGACATCAAGTTCATCATGAACAGTGATTCATTCATTGAAGAGATGTTGCACGGATGCATTGTGTTTGCATAGGATAGTATTTTGAGGAATGTCTAGCCTCACAGAAAGTATCAGTCTGCCTTTATGAATCATAGTTGTAATGTTCTGAAAAAAAATTACTTCCAAGTTTATTGGAATCACCTGTTTTCTACATAGTCATGTTGAATTATAATTTTATCTCAAGGGCCAGGAGCTACAGACTGTAAGATATTGGGTCTCTTTTCACATTTCTGCCTTCATGAAAGGAAGTCAGCAAAAAAAGTGTACTTAAAAGAAGTATTAGGCTGATTTCATTCAAGGGATTTGCCTGCTGGAGTCAATGGTGTTAGATAGAGTTGAGCGGGGTCCAGCATACCGGCTCTACCCTGGATTGACTGGCAATGTTCAGAAATAATTACATTGCTGTTGGATATATTTTGTATACTTGCATTACAGAAAGATGTGGACTTGAAAACCATAGAGGAACCCTAGAGAAAAAGCATTTTACAGTAAAACATCTCCCACTGCAGATAGTTTCAAGCTGAAATACATCTCAGTGTATTTGTGCCACTCCCACTGGTGGTCATTTTTAATGTACTTCTCATGGAAAAGTAATCTTCTGAAGACAAGCTCTGTTTGAGAGCAGCATTCTTGAGCTGAGGGGAATGGATGTTATGAATGGTGAGTAGTACAAAGACAAATAGTTAGGGCAACCAATGAATTTATGAATTACAAAGAAAGATGGACAGTGAGAAAGATTATGTTAACTTCCCTAAAATCAAAGGTGATGTTTTCTTATTTAATCCAATACCGAAGAAGCTAAACATGGTATCTGATTCACATGCAGGCTCTCCTTCCACCATTTTGCCTTAGAAGTGAAAAAATATAATATTTTCATTAGCTAATTATAGAGGATGGGCCAGACTATGAGTGGAACAGCACTCTTGTACTGTGTCTTCTGGTATCTGTCTCAAAATTCATGTCCTGTTTTGCAAGCCAATAGAAGAAGATGTGGAACTATCTGCTATGGCACTGTTGCATCTCCAGCACAGAGAAGCAGAAAACACATCTCTGTGCTCTCTGTCTCTGTCTGGGAGCACAGGGTGATGCACCTTGTTCTTTGTCTGGGATCCAGGTTCCTCTTCGTGGCCATCTTTTTCTGCAAAAGCAAATTCCAAGTAATTGAATGCTGGGGTTGTAGCCCCAAAACCACATGGATCATGCCACCTATAAGCCAGTGAAGATCCTTGCATAGGAAACATAGGGCATAGGAGGCTGGTAGAGGTTAATCAGGGGACAACAGGCACAGTAGGAAGAAATTTGATCAGAGTGAATAGGTTTCATAAAGCACCTTCCATTGCAAACTCACATCCATGTTGCTAGCTCTGTATTGAGACTCTTCTGTTCTTTGTAAAAGAACTGTCAAATAACATGGGCAACATGCATAATAAGGTACAATGTGTTGTCTAGGATGAGAAGGATTTGTGGGAAATTCTCCCTGTGCAGTATCAATGTTCAGCAGACTCATAGAACGCTCAAATATCAGCAGAGGTCACTCTGGGCTTGACCGCAGCAGTCAATGGGAAGATTACCTCTAGCACTATGGGTGAGGACCCATACATGCTACTACACAGTTCACAGTAGGATACATTTTACAACACTCACCACATTGTAAAAGATGCTTCAGAGATATTGTAATGTTCAGCAAAACCCCCAGTTTTCTACAAGCTATTCACCTATACATAGGTCTGAGGGTTGCAATGGACTAAACAGAAATGCAAAATATCTCTAGGTCTGGTGAGGCATGGTTTGGGAAGTGTCCTTGAAAATAACGTCTGAGAACTTTTGTGGATTCAAGAAAGATATTTTGATTGTCTAGTGATGATCTGATATACCTGTAGGAATAAATACAGTCTTTCTGGAGGTTCAGCTGATGTACTCTTTTTTGAAAAATGCCATTGGCATGTTTATCCAGTTTACATTTTTCTGTTTCCTGTATCTTCCCATTATCTCAAATTCTCAAATTGCTTAGCTCAAATTCAGCAAAATAACCTATTTAACCAGTACAATACTCATAATTTCGTCATCTGATCCATCGTTTCTCTTGTTAGCCGACTGTCCTGGAAAAGTAATGCCTGTGAAAATATCTCTGGGCTTTGTTCTTTATCTCAGACCTCTGCCTTTGTCCTCTTTAAAGCAAATTATTAGAATTTCTCCCTCTTAGATGATCCCAGCTTACCAGACTGTTAAGACACAACCATATTTGACCCTCAGGGCTGATGTGGCAAGATAACCAGTTCCTCCCTGAAGGAAGCTGTGACCACAGGGGAATATGGTAGGCCAAACAGCTGTCTTAAAATAAATATTTAATTTTAGCAACAGGAAAATACAATCTAAAAAAAGATTTTTAAAATTGCAAAAGGTCTATCTTACTTAAGGAGTTGGTTTGTTGAGTGCTTGAATAGGGGATAACTTCTCAAGTACTCCCTCAAGTCTGGGGTCATCTTACTGCACTGTTAGCCTCCCTTTTCTCCTTATGGGACTTCCTTTAATCCTAACTGAAATTTCTTGCTCCTTTACATGCTTGGACCTGTAACTAAACTTGTTGAGCTCAGCAGGGAGTTGCAATAAAAGCATCAAATTGAACAGCTCTTGTATTGTGTCTGAAGTATCTGCTAGGGAGTAAATATCTGGTTTCAATTCTCACTCTTCCTGGGCACATTTCCTGACAATCCAGTTATTGCATTAACTCACTGTATGAATACATATGCATGGAGAAGACAGCTCAATAACAAATCCAACTTACAATATTCCTAAATTACTTCAGGCAAGTCCAAATCTATTACATAGGCAATTTCCATCTCTGACATATTTTGTATAATGTGTGAGATTTTGAAAGCGCTAAAATGAAAAGGATCGTTTACCTTCTATTACAGTACACCATATGAAATCATCTTGATCTGCTCATTAAATGAAGATGATACATATTATATGGAATTGCCTTGAATTGCTCACTCATTGAGGATATCTGCCACAAACAAGAAAACACAAACACTACAGACAGAGCCGTGGGAACTACCTCTTGGGATAAGTCCTCTCCAGGGAAGGGAGCAAATCTAGCATGATACCCATCTGTGGTAACATGTGTCATGCATCTCTTGCTCACCAAAAATGTGATATCACAGACCTCTATAAAGACTCAAGTATGCTAGAAGTCACAGTCAAGAAATTGGTTCTCAGACTGCTTGTTACACTATATCTTACAAAAAAAACCCCACCAGATTTTGTGCCTGAGCTGACAGAAGCAGCAAATCCTGGAGTCATTCAAATCAATAGCAAAATTCTCATATACCTTGATGAAGCCAGGATTTCACCCAAGGAATATTAATTTACCAGACAGCATCAGAGCTTACTAAATCACTTCTGGGTACATTTCTTTTGTCTGTTTCTACCCTAAGATGTTCACAGTATTTTGATATAAGGTTAGCTATTACAAAACCTGAGTGGATTAGGGGCTGGAGGAGCATCTGTTAGAATAGTTCCCTAAATACCTGGGGCTCCAAATATGAAAATTGTCCATTGAGGGATTTTTGACAATCATAATGTTAACATTATATAATTTTTTATTATAATTTTTTCAATGACTGGTCACACAATAAATAAAAAAAAGAGCATAACGATTCAAAAATTAAAGATAAGAATATACCAGAAAAGAAACATTCACAAAAACAGGTAGCTAAAGCAATATGTTGAGCCTCACCATAGCACAGATTGAAACACCACTTTAATGGGGCAGGAGAAATTACTACTCAGGGGTGGAAAAGTGTGAAGAATGAGTGAAAATAAGAAGTTTGGACACAGAGGAGGAGACAGTAAACTGGGACAGCAAGTGTTACCTTGGCTGGATACATCTCCCAGCTCTATGACTCTTCATTTCACTGTGAATTAGGAGGACCATGTGGTACAGCAAGGAGGACATGTCCGTGCCTTGGAAGTTGCCACAAAAGCCCATAGCTCTTATGGTCACCTGTTACTAAAGCTCTGGGTGAGCTGTGGATGTCTCTCATACAAATGGAAGTGACTACCATGAAAAGAATGTAAATAAAGTCACATAAAAGCAAAAAGGAAAACAGCAGAAAGCCCTACTGCTGTGGCGCATACGCCCGTTATGGATGTCCATTTCCTCCAGCATAGCTGTGTTCATTCTTCTGTTTAAAATGCAGTTACTGTGTTATTGATTTCCTAGATATGTTTTTAAAAGCATTTAGGATTGGGCAATTAGTTACTGCTTAATGCAGAATGTCAAAACAGAGCTATCGATCCAACTAATTGATCAATTGATTAATTATTTCCTTCACATGTTTTGATGTGGACCTAGTCCAAAAGAATAAAGGAAAGAAAAATAAGTTTGATGTTGTGAGGAATATTATACACCAAAAAGTTATGGAAATATTTATTAATCTTGAAAGGAAAGAGTTTGGGGATAAAAGTAATTTTCCAGTAATTGCTTGTTTATTGAAACAAACACTCAAGGGAAAAGCTTACAACAGGGCAAAAGAAAGAAAAAATACTGAACAGTGAAGTGTATTTATTATAAACTGGACAAAGGGTATGCCTTTAACCATGTCATGAGAACAATTTTGACATATAATCATTTTGTTCTTTCTGAAGTAAAACATAGAATAATAATTATTATAATTAGCTGTGAACCAGAAACCCTGGACTTCATCTGGAACCAGCAAAAGTTTTGGAAAAGTGTGTGTGACAGAAAGCAGGGTATGATCATGGAAACTGTTCTGGCCTCTTCATCTGAGGTGAAGGCCTGCTTCTTCAGCCACATGAATAGAAGGGCAGGGCTGACTGAGGTAAGTGCCACCTCACAGAGTCACCGAAACACAGAGATAGAGAAGGACCTCTGAAGATTGTCTAGGCCCAACCGCCTGCTGAAGCAGGGTCAGCTACAGTAGGTTGCTCAGAGTCATCTCCAGTTAGATTTTAATATCTCCAAGGATGGAGACTCTACAACCTTTCTGATCAACTTGTTCCCACTTTTTTGCTTGCTTCCTCTTGTGCCAGTCCCCAGGAGAAATGTTTTGTGGGATGCTTACTGTTGCATTTCTCCCCCAGTATAAACTACATACACAGCTAAAGCATCCTGGCATCTTTCTTCCAGGCGCAGAATCTACTCCTAGTCTTCCACTGTACTGCTGCAACTGGGAGACACATGGCTACCTTGGGGAAACTTTTCAGCTGGATGTTGCTTTCCGTCTCAGTCTCTGTTTAAAAAAACCCAACAAAACAAACCTCACAAAAACACAAAAAAACATTGTTTTGAAAAATTATGCTGCACAGCTTCTCACTGGGCCACATTGCCTTCTGCACATGTTGAAAGATTAAGGAAGTAACCACAACAGCCATTGCTAGTCCCAGGGTTCTTTTTTCTGAAGATTTGTTGTCCTCAAAACATTAGATATATGCAGCTGTTGTACTAGAAGGCCAAGCAAAATACCATCGGAAATGATTAATTAAATAATGATGGATGTAGCTTATGAACTGTAACCCATTAATAACTATTACAGTAAATTCTGACTAAAATATTGTACAATCAGTTAAAACAAATCTGTAGCACAGGAGGCAGTTCAAAGAAGCTGAAACTCCAACAACATATTTAGAAAGCTGGAGAAAACAGGAGGTGCCAAAAATTGTTCTGTTAAATGCATGCTGTCACTGGATTAAAAATAAATATGAAGGCATAATAAACACCCAGGTTAGCTGCATGGCATTAAATTAGACCTTGGAGAATTAATTCTGTTTTCATTTTACTGGTGGAAAACTGATGGGGCCACTGGTGTTTGCCTAGTGCAAATACTTTTAACACAGGAATAAATACAGGGCATAGTAAGAAAGGCTAGAAAAATCTGGATAATTTAAAAACACTCAAGGTAAAGAGGCCTCTGAAATTCAACCTAGAGCACTTCAGGAGCAGCCAAAGCATTTTCTGAACCATTAGTTATTATCTTCAAGAATTTGCAAAGGACAGAGAAAATCTCTAAGGACAGGAGAAGGTCAAATGCTGTACCTGCTATTAATAAAAGGACAATATGACCTGGGGAAGTATAGACTTACCAGGGTAACTTTAATACCTGGAAGATGCTAAACCAGATGATTCAATAATCAATTTGTAAACATCTAGAGGAGAATGAATGTGATAAAATACTTCCAACATTGATTTGTCAATAATATTTCACATCAAATCAATCTGGTTACATCTTTGGGAGATAACTAGCCAAGTGAATAAAGAAAAGCAGCAGGTGTGACATATATTGGCTTTATTAAGGCTTTTACAGTGTATTGGGCCTGGTGTGCTCTTTAGTAAAGGAAAATACAGTATAGAAGAGATCACCATAATGTACGCAGCTGGTTGGTTTATAACACAAAGACTTATTAATAGATTGCTAACTGGCAGCTTATTCTAGTGAAGCGTATAGGTGTCTCTGCAGAGCTTGCTTCATTCAACATTTTCATTAATGACTTGGTCTAAAGAATGTACTTGGAATTCACAGATAATGCTGAGCCAGGATAGCTGAATTATATTGAAGAATCAAGGATCAAAACTCTAAATAAACTGAAGCAGTGGTCTGAAATTACAGATGAAAATCAACAGACACAAGTGTGAAGTATTTTGATGAGGAAGCAGGAAGTGCAGAAACGAAGAGACTAACTAGCAAGCTGCAATAATGCAGAAAAGGGATTGTGAGTTACAGCTTATGCCAAACTCAACCTGAGTCAGCAGTCTGGTGTTGCTGGGGAAAAAAAAAGGGAAGTCTCATTTTGTAATATACTGGCAGAATGTGATGTGCAAGATGCTGGAAGAAATTACTCTTTTCTATGCATCATCTGGTGGGCCTCAGCTAGATAAACATGTTCTATTTAAGGCATTATTCTATAGGAAGGATTGGAGAGAAGCTAGAGGAGACAAATAAGAAAATGAAGAGGCTACAGAACATCACCACTGTACAAAAATTGAACGAATTGTGTTTCCTTAGGTTGAGAAAGTGTAACTGAAGGAGTAAACATGATAGTAGTCTTCCACAATATGAATGATTGCTAAAAACCTTTATGCACTACTCATCAGCTTTGTTTGAAACAAAGAAGGTTTTGCTTCTTTGAAGCATTGTTTCAGAGAAACAATTCAAGCTGTAAAGGACAGAGGGGAACAGACAGCATCTGAGCAGCCTGAGTTGCCTTAGTGGAAGATACTAAGAGCCAGACTGCTGTCAGTGATGGTCCAGGACACAGCCCAGGGAAAATGGACTCCAAGAAGTCACTCTTTTATTCCCCAAGGGTTGCTATTGACAATTTATGTTTGAAAAGGAACAACTGAGCTATACCTTTTTTTATAAAAAGGAATGATACCCACTGAAATATATCCATGTGTACGCTCTCCTGGGGTGAAGAACAAAACCTCAGTGGCCACACCAAGAAATCAAGAAGAAGTGAAAGCCTTCCTTTTCACACTGTATCTGACTGACCCCTGAGGAACTCAGTGCAACCCCACTACACTTCTGTCAACACAAGCCTACACATGAGAGAACAGAGCAGCTTCCTGGGGATGTGGTAGGCAGCCACATGGAGTGTGTTGAACAGAGCAAGGTCTAGCGTTGATAGCGTTCCCTGTTTGCAAAGTCTTTCCTGCCTCACCCATCCTACTGGTCATATTACCCCCAGACCAACGTTACCAGATCATTAAATTAAAATCAGCAAATAGGATAGCACTTCAATATTTTTGTTGAACTTCTGGTTTATCACCTGCCATATCGACACAGCTCAATGGCCAAATCAGTAGCAACAGCAGTCATTCAGAAGAGGTATGGTATATGTCCCTCCCAATGCTGAGAATGGAGATTTTACGGAGCAATTTAGCTACAGCTGCGGCTTTTTCAGCTGAATGCTGCAGCAGATGGAAGAAGCCTGTGTGTTCAGAAAACGCAGTGGTTTTTCAATACTAGGTGATTGCATGGTAGGTTGTGCATTCCACCCACAACATACTTTTCTCTATGCACTTGTATAGTGCACTTATGTAGTTAATTGCACACCTGCTTATACCATACAAGAGAGGAAACACAAAATATATTTAGATTCATTTTAACTTAATAAGTTGTTTTATTGAAATTGCCCACAATGTTTTCTTTGATTTTCAAGACATTTGAAGGAATAGCTATTTGCATGCCAGAAATATTTGAAGATTTGCTTCTCCATGTTTTGAGGATCAAATGTGAAGGTATGAGGAAGGCAAGAGAAAAGAGCGTGATAGAATGATGGATCTTAGAAAAAATGAAAATGAACAGTGCTCTCCAGTTACACTTTCACCTCCTTTTATACAGACAGTTATGATATTAAGAATCATTCACCACTCATCATATTTCTCCAGCATTAAAATGAAGATGACTGTGATCAGTTTTGCTGTTTCCTCCTGCAGTACACTAAAGATACATGCTAATATTGCTACCAATGGAAAAATAACCCATTTAGCTGAGTGCTGCTTAAGAGGTTGTATTCACAACTTCTTTTGTTTCACACAAATTAACCCAGTAATGATTCCTGATGGCTGGTCAAGTATCTGCTATATTCTGCCATTTTGTAGGGAGATTTGCAGGGATGCTTCAAACTATTTTGTCAGTTATTTTCACTTTCTGTACCAGGAACTGATAAAAATGGTAGATAAGTACTGCTATATTTAACACTGAGACTGAATTGCTGAAAACATAAAACTGAGGAAAACCCTCTTAGTTCATGAGAGGCCACAAATCCCAAAGATCTGATACTAGCCAAGATAATTATACCTACCAGTCCATAACAAGGTTATTGACTTCATAAAAGCCACTTTCAGATTTTAGTAGCAGAACAGGGAGTCTCTGCTGCTATGCATTATTTTCCTGCTCTTGACACCAGCTAGTAAAGCTGTAGTTCAGTGCAGCTTGGTAAGACCCCACAGAAGGGATCTAAATGCAAAGGGTTCTTTGTTCTACCTCAGGTCTTCCAGAAACAGCAATAAAATTTGATTTCAAATGATGAACCAGACAGAAACCAAAGTAACCAAAAAAACAGGCCTGTGGAAAACCAACATAGGCGCCAAATCTGGCCCTGAGAACATGTAACTGGCAGGACCTCCTACTTTGTGCCATGATTTCTGTCTATGAGGATGCATTTCCTCCCAGTTCCCCTGTGCTGTGCTACTTCCAGTCATCAGCCCACACTGGACTCCCAGCAGCTACAGACTTTGAGGTCGGTGCAAAACTGCAGACTATGGCAGGACTCTTACCAATGAAGTCTTCTGCAGCACCTCAAACAGATGTGATGTTTCCTTGACTGTGGAGGATGACCACTCTTGTTCTTTGAAGGGATGGTGGCTTGTTGCACTGGGACTGACAAGCAAAGGTTTTGGGTAACTTGATGGATTTAAAGCAGCTACCTTTTTAGTGGCATTGCAGGTCAAAAGGATTCCTTCTTAGTTAAAAAAAGACCTTTAATGGAGGAGCACCCAAATAAAAATCGGTGCTTTTGTGAAGTAAATAATGGTGACACAATATTTGGGTCTTTCTTTCATCTCTATGTCACCCGTGGGCTCCTATTTGGTTTGGGACTGGTTCAAGGACATAATTCATAGGCATTCTAATGGCTGCCAGTTTGTGCTGCAGTGTGTGGGGGGTCACCTCTGCCATTCTCCTTACTGTCTGTGGGAAACTGGCCTGATCACAGTAAGAATAAATGACACTCCATGCTGGCTTTGCTGGACCTTTTCTGTTTGTTTTATATTCCATAACAGCTCAAATGTTAAGCTCTATTTCAGGATATTAAATGAAGCAAATAATGCAATTTCAATCACCCAGTCACCTTTGAGCATACCACATTACCTAATAACCAAGAAGATGGGATTAGAGCAGTGAATTTATGTAACTGCAATAAGGCTTAATAATATCTGAGGAAACAGGGGAAGGGGGAAATTAATTCAGATATAATATATTAATAGGGACTAGGGATTCATAAAATTGAGCCAGATCACTCTGAAGAGATTCAAACCTCAGTGATACAATTGAAGCCTACTTTATTAACTTCTGGCTGAAATTCACAAGTCCTCCAGAAAGGTGAGGTTTGAAACTCTTCAGTGTTTGTGGCAGGAGTGCTGAGAATGAGATCTGGGGTAGATGAGAAAGTGTTGCTTTTATATTTGACCCTGTCTCTGGCGTGTGCCTCTGTTTTGATTCAGATCTCTGCAACAGATTCAAACACCTGGAGGTGAGGGAGTCTGCAGCATGAGCCCTCTGAGCTCTGGGACAGTCTCTTCCCACAAGGTCTTGATGAGTGCATGTTGATCTTCCACTGCCACCAGGTAGGTGCTGGCCCACAGGAAAGGGATGACCAGTGCAAGTCCAAGGGTCTGCAGTACATATGGCCACCTATTTAGACACACCATTGAAACGATCCTGTGCTGAGATCTGGGGGAAAAAAAGAAAAATCAAGATTGTCATCTCTCCCCTTTTGTGCATAAGCAAGACCAAACTAAACTAGTAGCACAGAAAAGTCCCACCAATGCCCAGATGTGCATACTGAAGGCTCCTGGCACGGGCAGGGATTTGAGAGAAATTGAAAGAACATGGCAAAAGTTGTCTGTGCAGTTGTGGAAGTGTCAAAGAAAGTCCATGCCACCAAATCCTTTCCCCTCATTCACCTGAGCTGCAGTCTCTGCTCCCTGCCAGCCCTCACAGTCCCTGTAAGGCCCTGACTGCTGCAATCCCTCCACATGGAGCTGCTTCCAGCAAATCTTGAAAAGAGATGCATTTTTAAAGACACCGCTCCATTTCAGAGCTATATATAGTGTACCAGCTTGTGTGCAAAGAGCAGACTGGAAGGGAGGGAAGCAGATAAACAGAATGGAAGTAGAGGAAAGGTGACCTGAAAGTCATTATAGAGTGTCAATTTTTTTGGTGTGAAAATTTGTATATGGGCAAAATCTATCTGTTTATGTATATAGGTATAAATGTGCACACACATATTTTCCTAACAGGACTTAAGCTTTTAAAAATCAAAAATGAACTGCTGACATTTTCCCCCCAAAACAGCCAGTGGGCCAGACTTATTAAGTCTGAAAGAAAAAAAAATTAAATTCTGAATTTTTCAGAAGGCAATATTTTAATTTCTCGTCTAGTTTAGTAGAAATCTCATTTATTGGGATACTGAAAATGGACATGTCTTCTTGCACCTGAAGATAATCTTGCCTTGAGATAGAGTAACTGTGCATGGAAATTTCTTTGTACAATTCTGTGTAAACCATAATACTATCTAAAAGATATGTAAATTATTTAGGTTTCTTCTGCGTAGAATAATTTACTAAATGTCTGAAATCGGTTGGAAGTTTTACTACTGACTCCAACAAACCCAGTATTTTGGCCACTAAGTTTTTTCATTTATGCATTTCATTAGGCCTGAGTTTTTTTATTGAAAGAAAGGACAAAAATGCTTTGAGATTTACTGGACCACTACAGTGTTCTAAATAATTTTTAATATCATAGGTAAAGCCTGTAGAATAATGGACAGCCATTTTCTTCTGTAAGATTTAACATATATATAAGTAATATACTGTAGGTGTCATTAAACGGCATTTGACCAACAACTTTCCCATAACTTCACTTCTTTTTCAGAAAATGCAGTAAATTTATTTGCTTCCATTACCTTAATTTGTATTATTCATCTTTAAATACACTTGAGTCATGTTTATTCTGCTCATCTTTGATAGCACGATGACAGATTGTGGGTGATTCTTAATAATAGCACAAAATTATTCTTTCTCTTTGTTTCTCAAGCAAGACATATTTCAGCTTGGACATTTATTTGGAGAATATGGTATATAATCATTTCAACTAGCTCCTTGCAGGCCATCTTAACAATTTCTTTAGGGAGGCTTAAGTCTTTCAAGTGTATGCAGGAGAACAGGTTCACAGTGAAAAACAGATTCAATACTGAAGAACTTTTGTTTTCGTGTTCTTCCATTCTCAGTTGCTTAAAGGCTCAAAGATAATTTGGAAGGCACAATGGGCTAGCTGGAAGATGACAGACGATGAGAAATGGATGCCAATTGGAGTCAGTGGAGGAATTTTCTCTGAAGTAGTGAGGCAGCACAGAAGATAGGGTAGGCTCTCTCTATATATAGGTTTATCTATACCTAGACCTATGTATGTATATGTATATGTACATGGACACACATATACATAAAGCTAAGGGAAGTTTAGGTAAGATAATTTATGTGTTAAATAATTGTAGACGGAGTGACAGAGCAGCCACATTGAGGAAAAAAGAGGATGTTTGAAATTCAGATGAAAAGCCCATGCATTATTTTCACAGTAACCCAATTAAATTTTGCTGCAAGGCCAGTTGCTCCCCTCTCTCTGCCTGTCTGCTCAAACTGCAAGGTCTTCTGTGATCTCAGCTCAATTGCTCAGATGTCACCCTGTATAAGTAATACTGAATGAAAAGAAAAGTACCAGTTCCCCTCTGGGAAGGCCAATCCTTTAGACTAAAGCCCTCTTGAGGAACCTCATGAAGAAACCAACAGGAACACTATACTAATTTGGTTTTGAGGAAGCTATAACTATCTGGTTGTTTTGAAATAAAAGCCATTCCTCTAAAAAAAAGATGTCTGTCAAATAAAGTTGATGGATTACCTATGCAGCGGGAAACCTCAGCAGAAAGGGATACATTCAACATGCTGCCATTTAGAAAATAAGTGAATTTGATCAGGAAACAGCCTCTGACAGGCTCAACAGGTCAGCTCCCTCAACCAGCCTTGCCTCACTGCTTGAAAAAGTCACCCATAATTTCAGAAAAGCTGTGATGTTACCCCTTCCAACTTCTAAATCCAACAACCCACCACGTCAGGGCAAGCTGCTGTTTTGGATGCACCGTTTTCCAGGCAAAATGTCAGCCCTTATGTTTGTCAATAAAGTCCTGTGCTGCCTTTAGGGAGGTGTTGACCTAAACCCATAGCAGCTCCTATCCATCTGAAGTAAACATGCATGTCTGACTCCCACTAAGACTTAAGGCAGATGTGATGCTCTCACATTTGTAAGAATGTGATATTTTCTGGTAGTCCTTGTCAAAAATCTTCTGGGAGATGTAGTTGTGTTTTAGTGCCAATGAAGTGATTTGTGTTAGTGTCAGTCTTGAGAAAGGTAGGACACACAACAGAAAATACAGCTGTTGTTTGCATGTCCTTATTCCTAATGAGAGCAGACCAGGGCAGGACTACAACCTGGCTTTGGAGCAGATGTCTTTTATGTAAGCCCCTGGACTGTGTTTCAGATAAACCCTTTCTTTTTTTCTACTTTTTTCCTTAAACGAACATGACCAAATTAACAAAATCTGTGTGGGAGCTTGCATTTCAGCCAGGATCCTCAGGCACTGCTCATCTTGGCTCTCTGCTTATGCAGGAGGCAGATGTGTTCCCCTTGTCTCTCAACTCTTGTCCTAGAAAATGCAAATGAGACCCCAAATCAGGTGTCCAGGCCCATCTGCTTGGTTTTTGCCTCTGAGTATTGCTTTTCTAAATTAAACTTTCAGTCCCCAGGCAGAAGTATTCTGTCAAAGAAACAGCCAAGGACATGAGTGCAGGGAGTGGAGGGAGCAGCTGGGGCAAGGCCAGGGGATAAAGACCCTCCTGGGACCACACTTCTTCCCCCACACAGGGTTGCTGGCTCTGACCCTGCACAGGAGAAGGGTAGGCAGAGGGAGACCCCTGCCAAATCACAGCCCTTGTTCAGCAGCAGAAGCAAAAAGCAAATTATGTGTGAAGCACTTTGCAAAGGCCAGTTTGGGACCCCACTGAAATGTTTAACCACTGAACCATGTTCTCTGGGTCATGGGGTCCTCAGCTTAGCTCATCATCCTCATGTTGGTGACTAGGGCCAGTGTCCTCATTTGTCATATTTTTCTCCCTATATTGCTGCAGAGAACAGTTCAGGTAAAGTTGCATTTTCCATTGCAGGGCCTTCTGAACTAGTCAACCTGTCATTTTAATCGCTCTCCCAACCAGTGTGTGGGAGAGCTGCTGCTATGGCCTTTATTCTGCCCCTATTGCATGAGTTATCCTATTCACTCAGTCAACAAAACACATGTAAATTGTCAAGGCACAACTATTAAATTACAAGAACTGTGATGCCCCAGCTAGGACAATTTCTTGCTTTTCCTGGCCCTCTGCCACAGTGGTGTTAATTATATACACCTCCATCCCATTACCCACATCCAAGTTCCTATTGCATTACTTCTGCTAGGACGAGAGGAAGTTAAGCCATGGCAACAAAAAATATCAGTCAAGTTTCTTCCTTCAGAAGCAACCCTTCTCTGGTCTGCCCAACATTGCTCTCTACAGATAATGGAGGTTACAAAGGAAAAAGGAGCCAGACTTCTCAAAGATGCATAGTGAGACGGCAAAAGGCAAAAAGATTCAAGGTGGAAAATGGGATATTCTGATTTGATATAAGGAAACCCTTTTTCACCATACAGCTAGCCAAGCACAGGACCAGGTTCCCAGAGAGGCTGTAGAGTCTCCATCCTTGGAGGAAAGAAAGTCAAAACTCAGCTGGATATGGCCATGAGCAACCCACTATAACTGGACCTGTTTCAGGCAGGAGGTTGGACTGGATGGGCCCTGGAAGTCCTATTCAAGCTAAATTATTCTGCAATTCTACCATTCCATCTTTTTTCTCAAGTTTCTTTGGCAGTCTGTGCACATTTCAACATGGATTTCAGACACGACTTTCAACAGATTTAGCTGTTAAACTATTGTAAACAATGTGGACAGATAGTATTGTTCCCTTCTTAAAGGCAATTTATTGCCATTTAACTTTACTTCATCAGGAAAAGGTCTGTGCTGAAATTAAATGAACTGTCTTTGAGCTGAAATGCATATACACACATGGATTTGTAGTGGTTTAGTCATATATACACAGACTTCCAGATACACATCCTGACTGAACTCACAGCCATTGCTATTTTGGTGCATAATACTGAATAAGCTTTGGTATCTCCTGCAATCTTCCCAGGGCATTCTATAGGTATTGTAGCTTTTAATCTTTCTACTTTTTTACAGGGAAGTGTTTTATGGCCTTGTCATTTGGACTTTATGGGGATGACCCTAGCTGTAGCTACAGAAAACAGCCAAGTATCCCACATCTGTGGGGTGAATTGTATTTGCAGACCCCATGTCTTCCAGGCCCAGGTTCCTATTCTGAAATAAAAAAGACATCTGTTTTCAATATTGCTTATATCTGTTACAAATGGCAAACAAATAACAGATTGACCTAAAATGAATCAACACAGAGCATTTTCAGTCCACAGTGTGACCATACTTTTATGGTCTATTGTAAAGTAATTTTTTCTGGGTGTGTTTGTGGTAGAACCTCTGGATAAATTGCCACAATGGGGTAAAATATTGCAGTTTTTCTAAAGGCCTCTGTATTAGACAGGGAAGATGGAGAAAGCTCTGGAATTACAAGACGACCTTTCAAAAATCTGAAAACCTGGAATTCTCCTTTCATGGCATGGAATAGAACAGTAAGATGTACTACAGCTAAAAGAAGGATTTTTACGCAAATATGTCTAAGACAACATAGAAAGAGATCAGTGTCACTCAATTGTATGTTACAGCAGCAACATGAAAAATGCAAGTACTTCTAATTATTATAGTTATATGATTACTCATACACCTAAAGTTTTACTGAGTTATAACACTAATAAAACACTGCAACATGGAACCTTTATTGCTTTAATAGCATGTTTAAATTGTTCCATTGAAATGATATTTGAGAGGCTGTAGTAATCAAGACAATTTTCAGAAGAATTTATTGACATTTGGGGATAACACCCTTGTTCGGATAGTGGGGCATCTTAGACAACTGAAATTCAGCTAATTGAGATTTCAGAGTAAAAGTGTCCAAATCCAATGCCAGACAAATCTGTATATGAGGACTTAAATAACAACATTATTTTCAGACTTGTTGTGTGTTTGTGTTTTCTGTTGGAGAAGCTCCTGTTTCTCAGTAAAGCTGAAAATCTTATATAGGTGGCTATATATGCCTTTAGGTATTATATTTGAATAATCCTAGTTGAAAGTAAGTGTCACAATGCTATAGTAAGGCATCTGAAAGTAGACTTACAATGTTACACAATGCTTGAGGGACATTGTTGTAAATATGTGCAATATTTTAATAAGAAAACTTTTGCCCATGCCAAAAAGCTTTTCCTAAAAACAGGCACTGGCTAAGAAGTAATTTAGATTGTGAAAAGCCTTCTCCTTTAGCAAATGCACAGTGAAGTGACTTTCACTCAGGGGCCTGTTTTAATGCAGCAGTTCAGCACATGCCTTACCCTAATCACAGCAATCCCACTGAAGTCAGAGTGACTAGAGTATGTCCTTAAAAGTAGGTAGTTTTAAGTACGTTGCTGGAGTCAGAAAGCCTTCAGCTGCTGAAGAGTTACATTGGAGAGATGTAGTTATTTAAGGAGTAAGTCCCAGGACACTTGGAAGCCGTTTATAAATAAACTTTTCCTAACTATATTTTAAGTTATTTTGTTATTCATCTTAAATAATTTATACTATTAGAAAATAACTTCTGTTTATTCAAAGCAGAGGTCAGCTGGAATGCTTTCGTTGGCATGAGTATTCAGAGAGTGACTGTTTTCTTATCTTTTCATAAATATAGTGGAAACCATTCAAAATACTGTTTTATAATTTTTTGCCTTGCAAGGTAGTGAACCCTTGTAATAAACTTGCCAATATATGTCTCACACATAAAATTGTGAGTACTGTTCTGGGAGGGTAAGATGAAAGGCAGTAGGTGGAGTCTGGGACTAACGTCAGGTTTCAACTCTACTTCATTAATGGTCAGCCAGGCCCTAGAGCAGAGTTGTGAAAAAAGGGAAAATTGCAGAGTAAATGCAATAGGGTGTGGTTTGTAAAGAGCTGCTCCTTCTGCTGACTTTAAACAGCAGTGGACATCTCTGTAGAACTGGGTGCGAATTTTTGTGGTACCATAAAAATCCCAAGTCTTTACTAACCTTCCAGTTTCTCCTTCCACCTCCTCCTCCTAGCCTTTCAGCTGCGCTGCTGTGTAGGCTTTAGGTAAGTGATCTCTGAGGGAAATGAGACACCAGACTCAAAACAAAAGGCCCACTGCAATCTGATGTGCTCTTGACCTTCTGTTAAGGTGGTTTAAGTAGGTGCCATAAATAGGTGAAGTGTTCAGGGTAAGGCTTTTCAGCCAAAAAAGGTTTTGAAATGGATCTGCAGAGAAATAAATTGCTCTCTCTGTATTCATTGCCATTCCTTCTTTCTCGTTCACTTGTATCTTGTTTTCTTCCTTGCTCTTTTGGCACTGGCACTCAGTTGTCACTCAAGCCTGCCCATGTGGCTGTCTGAAAGGACATGCTCCTGCGTCCACCCTGCTCTTCCCCTCTGGAGCTTTGCCACTCATGGCTTCAGGGGCTGCGCCTACTCCAGAACTGCTGACCCTCTGCCAAGGATCCTCCTGGTTAGTTTGGATCAGTGTGTTAAACAGAGACTGCATCACCAGTATCTGTTAAAATGGTTTTGCTCCTGAAAGGAGCCATGTAAAGCTTGCTTCCTTTCCCTGCTTTCCTCTATGCTGAATGAAATCCAACTTTACCAATAAGGGACATAATTTTGCCATGGAAGTCCTGCCCACTACTCATATAACCTTCACTGTAAAGACTGGGAATGATCATAAAGTAAAAAAACAAAACAATGGATTGACTAGAAATCTATCTGCTGCCACAGAGAGCGAGATTATAAATACAGGTGCTTTTAAAACATCCTTAACAAATGTGAGGCCCTACAAGTGTGCTGATTATCAGATTATATTTGTCTGTAGTACATTACTACACAGTTTCTATAATTTGTTCACTTTATGAACCATTGGCATATCAAGGATAGTTTGTCCTTGTGGTAGAAAGACATATGCAATCTGATATATGATCAGCAATGCAAGGGGCAGTTACATTTGTTTCCTTTTTCATAGCTAAGAATACAACCTAAAAGCCAAATATCTGGTACTAATCTAGGTAGCTGTAGCAGCCCTTGCAGTTTTCTCAGGGCTGGGGAAGAAATGCAATTTTTAACAGTGGCTACATACCAGCTACCAGGATCCTACATATGCCGATTCCCAAATCTGGTCATCTGTCCCTGTGAGGCATGGGATGGTTGCTGAGGATGGATGTAGTGACTCATGAGGGACACACACACCTCAAAATTTTGCTCATGGGCAAGTTTTTCATTCTGCCAGTTCTTCTGGTTTTACTGTGAATCACAGAATAATTTACTTCTTACTTCTCAGAGGTCTCAGAAATGATGACAATAGTAGGGTCTCCACTTTGCAAATTGTTTTGAGACCCAGCCAAGCTGTACAGAAAGAGCCAATGTTTATTTTAAAAATCTCACAGATTTTAAATAAATCTCATGATATTGAAAGGACTCTGGGGCTTCATTATTTTTAAGTTCGTTTGGTTGGCTGGGCTCCTCCACTTTGTTTCTTCCTTCTAGCTTGGGTTTTGTCCCCTTTAATCTGTGATTGAAGTCATCCTACTCAAGGCTGTCTTTTGTTCCTTGTATAAGAAGCTATAATGGAAAATCCACACTTGCCAGTGGTGATCGTATTTTAATTTTGGAGAGATACTGTAACAGCTCAGTATACACACTGTGCACTTAGCAGTTAAGGAACAGCCCTTGTGGGAGACATATGCCTGGGTAACACAGGTTATGGTGAAATGTACAGTTGGCTGTTAACGTGTCACTTAAAAAGTCCTTGACCTTGACAGTTGTATCCTGAGCTGAAAGTTGACAAATAAGGATTTATTTTCCATTGCAATTTCCATGATTAAAATCTGCTAGGGGAGCATAACTTATATTGAATGTGTTTAATTAAATGCAGATTCATGGCGAACTTTTCCTCCTTCTGAAACTCCCCAGCCCGCCTGTGCCTATGGGCTGAGTGCAGGCGAGGTGATGGGTTGCACAGCTTCATCACAAGCAGTCCCATGCATCATTGCAGGAGTCTCCAGGCAGGGATTTCGGATGGTCCTGATGTGTGAAGGCCCGTGGGTAGGCACCACCTGTGTGGACACGTGTGTTGGTTAACGTCCTAGGCAGAGAGTCCAGCCATCCAGCAATGCCCCAGGCATTTCCTGCCACAGGACTCACCAAACTGCATGTGATTTTAAGTAGTCAGTAGGACCTGGTCCTGCAGGTGCAGGAACAGTCATGTAGGACAGTCTTTTGTTCATAGTTAAGAGACTTAGGATATACTTTTTATGTAGTTTAAGATAATCAGCAACAAGGAACCACATGCTGAGGTGGGACCAGTGCTGAGTTGAAGTATGAGAATTCACAGCCCAGTCTGGGGCCATTGCTACAGAGACTCCCATCACCATCCGGACAGTGACTGACCATCCTGTTCAAGAGCTTCAATTCCCCAGGAGAGCATCATCCTATGCAAAAGATCCCAACACATCAAGTCGGGGTTTTTTTGTTCGTTTGCTTGCTTTTTAACAAACGCTCTGTCTGTGAATGTCTGGTCAACACATCTATGTTGGCCAGACCCTCCTTTTCCTCCCTGTGCCTGTATAACTTTGGGTTCCCAGTATGTACACAGGTTTACCAAAGAGGCGAATGCATTGTACATAAACAGACGAGTCCTTCTAAGGTCTGCACGGTATTTAATACTTTGTGTCTCACTTATAATGGCCCCAAGTAATGTATCTTATGTTATATATGCCTGTTATACAAGTACCTTTCTGATTGTCTCTTTATTGTGGATGTCATTAAATGTAATTTGTGGGGGTTTTTCCCTACATTGGCATCACTGAACTAAGTGAAGCACTACAAAATGAAAAGTTAAACAAGTTTACACAGTCAGCAAGAATTTGTTTTTGCAAGACCTGCTAAAATGTTCAGCTCAGTATTTCTGAAGCTCTGCAGATTACCTGCATCTCATAAAGTCTTCCAGACAAGACTGCAAAGATCAAATAAGTTCTCAGACAACCTTCTTGTTCTGTCTGATCTCTCCCTCTTTCCTCTCCTCGTTGAAGGACCCTGACTTCAATGAGCAAACAAGCAGACCCAGACAGTTTTCTGTCTGGCAGTACTTGAATTGCTTAGGCAATTTGCCTAAGTAAGTGGTTTACCCTCATGATAATGTATTTTCATGTAGAGACTCAAATGAGAGAGCTTGAGTAGCATGCTATACATCAAATGCATGAAGGGCAAGGGCATCTTTCTCTGTGTGACAGAGTGCTCCCTGATTATGGCGAGTCTATATTAAAAACACATTAAAGAAATAACTTCTGTCTGGCTGGTGAACATTACAGAATTGTGAAACTTTTTGAGGGATTTGTTTTATTAATTTTTATTGGCAGAAACATGAGAAAACAAAATTAGTTATATTGCTTTCAAACTTGGTTTCACAGACTTTACCCACAGTTGGTTATTTTAGAGATTCTCAGACCTAAATAAAATTAGAGTGTGAATTATGTCATGCTGTCAAAAACAGAGCCTCTTTCACTATTTTGAAAATGTCCCTAAGAACTTGCCATGGCTTACAGATCTTTTAGTAGGACTTAGGCTAACAAACAAGAATTATACTATATGGAAAAGTTAAACCCAAAAGTCTAGATGGGGGATAAAACTTAATGCAATTAACTATGGCTATGTATGTCAACCAAGAAGGTTCTTAATTGTCAGCCATTTTATTAGCCATGCTAAACACCTGCAACTTCAAATCTGGGATACTTGCTAGCTTAATTGTTATCAGATTGCTTTCATGAAGGTGCTTAAATGTAGATATGGGTGGTTAAAAATCAGCAGCCACAGCTGAAAACATGACTCTTTTTGAACCTGGTAAAATAGAGCACAGTGAATTCTGCCCTCTGATGAACGGCACATGAAAAAACCACAGCCCTGTACCTCCGCTGTAGCATCTTGGTTTTGCATTTTTTTTGAGATGCTTTTGATAATACACTACCTTTCCAAACCGTATATACAGCCAGAGGGACTGTTTCAGAAAGGGTTGACCATGCCTCACTGAAATGACAGGTCCAGGTTAGGTATCTTTTTATACAAGTAATCCTGAGGTGAAGTGCTAACTAGGCAGGAAGACAGATGCTTGACACTATGACTGGTCAGAAAGACTGGATGGAAACAGCCTTTCTCTAGGAGCTCGAGTCCTAAATATCTCCAACTTTTTCTACTCTGTCCGTCTGAAAGAGACAGGAATAGGAGAATTTCTGATAAAGTTAAATTAGGGCTGTCCAAACTTTCTCCCTGCATTTCTCTATCCACAGCTTTCAAATACTAGTTTGGCTGCAAATTATTGCTGTTATTTTTAAAACATGTGAACAGCTAAAATGCTTCCAAACTGGCATGCAATCTGTTCACCAGTGGCTGATGTGCTATAGAGGGTGATGTGGAAAGTACACTGTTCTGATTTTCAAAAATTATGTTTCAACAAATATTCCTTGGTAAGACCCAGTCCTACATATCTAAGGGACAAAACAGGACTTCCACTCTGGGAGGACATGCCAGATCCTTTACATCTCTTGCCTTTGTGGGATTTCTGATATGCCCCTCAAAATAACTTAGCAAGCTCTGTGAAGCTGTTCAGTCTAAGGCTGGCTTTTCTTTGCTGTCTATAGGTGGCAATGCCATGCTGTTGACAGTGTTATCACTAGTGATCAAGTCTTCAATACAAATATTCTTGCAACTATCCAATTCAGTAGAATGGGACTGAAATACAATATATGACAGAGGCTTCTTTTTCTTTTTTCAGTACTCGACTCTTTTCTTAAAAGCAAGGACACATCCTTGGCTGCCCTTCTGTAATTCTGCACTACACAGTAGCAGTGATGCACAAACCTGTCCTACAAAAGTAGCTTGTGCAGTTGCCTTTCCTGCTAGTAGAGAGAAAGCATAACAGATTTGTGTTGCCTTGTGTTTCAGCTTTCCACACAAGGGACAGTTCTGGAGGATACAGAGAGTAGCCAGTATGCATTGGTCTTTTCTGTCAGTGTGGCTCCTTGAAGCCACACTACTGTGGCCACTGGAGACTTGAAGGACTGAAGAATATACAGCCATCTTATGTACCTAAAAATGTCTTAAGTGGAGCTTTGAAGAGCCTTCAAGCCAAATTTCATCACCCAGTCACTGGGTTTTGTTCTAACACAGAGAAATATGTTGCCCAGAAACATGCCACCAACCTTTCACATTTACATTTTCCAATTTCCAAGTTGGGCACAAAAAGAACAGCTTAAACCGAACATGCAGCATCTCCCATTTCCTACAGCATCATAACACAGTACGGGATTACATACTGCACATATCGCGTACTGCAATTCTGTCTATGCCAAAACATCTGACAATACACTGAAATAGCCAGTGATATGGCACGCTGTGCAGGGCACCTCACTACAAGTGCTTAGATAAAAAAAGTGACACTAGGATAAGTAAGTGAACTCTTTAAAAGTGTGTCTAATGTCACACTGATGTGTTTACGTGTTAGAATAAAATTCCTATGGGTCTGTGAGTCATGGCAACTCTGTTGCAGCTCAAGAGTCAAGTTTTTGCCCCTTAATACCAGTGCCCTCAGGTTGCACAAATATTTTAGAGTCTGAGTTACAGACAAATTGCAGACAAAATACCTTACGAGCAACCTGAAATACATTTTGACAAAAGTCAATGCAGTGGAAATGACTATGGGTTAAGATTACCAATTACCCAGCTCTTTCTAGCCTGTTGACCACAGTGGGCTAGACCTTTCTGATGCCTCCCTAAATTACAAAAAGTCCAAAATGGTTAAAGCCAAGCAGTCACAGGCGGCTACCTGATGAAATTGATCTTGAAATGTTGGCATACTTTGAAGTGGTTGCAGATTTCTTTCTGATTTTATCCCACGCTGACATGGCACAGTGTGAGCCTCCAAAGTGTACTTTCTGAAAAGTTTTATTAGCAAATGTACCGATTTTTTGTAGCACTGTGTTTCCTGTGTGCTCTTTAGAGATTATCCAAACTGAAAAATGAGAATGACCTCTTCCACTTCAAAGAATTTGGAAGAACATTACATAACTGACCATCAAAAGAGAACTCTGTATTCTTGTTTTGGGGGAGCAGTAATAAATATTTCCATAGCAGAGCCTTTCTTCAATTTTAATTTTATGTCAGTACATCAGAAATGGTTTATCTAGTGGTTATCTCTCGAAGAGAATGATGCTGTCCCCCAGAAAGCATGTGGATTTCTCTAGGGTATCATAGCATCATTTTACATTTTATGTAACGCTATGTCCAAATTTCCTTCAAGGCAAATATTTATTCTAGTCCCTGCTCAGTTTCTTCCTGAAATACTTAATTTTGCAGTCCACAAGAAAAAGCCCTGTGTATTGACTGACAAATGACAAAACATATTTTGGGAAACTTTGCCATGAGTAACAAATGGAGCCATTAGAAACGCACATCTCTAAAACGAGAAAACTGTCTTATGGTATCAAAATTTTGTTTTTAAATTCTTCATGCCCCTCAGGGGAGAGACGATGGCAAAAAAATTTCTATAATTCCAGTATGAATTCTTCATGTCATTCTTGACTGTAATCTTGGGTCATCAGGTCTGTTTTGTGTGGAGAAGATATGGCAAAAAAATAATCTCTCTGTACCCTCCTTCCTTAGGTTGTAGCTGTTCTCTAAATATATATCCCAACCATCCATGGCCTCATGATAGTACCTCTTTTCTGAAGTAACACTGGGTACTTCTTGGAAGTGAAAGACCCCCTAAACAAAAAAAAACCCAAACCAAATGAAAAACCTGAGGTGGTTGCAATCAGTCTGAAATAGCGGGAAAACAAGATAGAGGAATCAACACCCCAAGCAACCTTAACCTGGGAAAAATGCTGGCAATTCAATGTGGTTTTTGACACAACTCTTTCTTTCTTCACAGAAGAAAAATGTGAGCAAGGAAATGAAATGGCCTGCTGTTTTCTTCATCTCACTCTGTGCCTGCGCCTTCCCTGGAGGATGCTTACCAGGGACACAGTTTCAAAGTGGATGTGGAGGAGATGCTCTGAAGGAGGAAATGGGGTTCCCGGCAAATATGAAGATGTCACCCAATTAACTGACAGCCATGGTCTGAGAGAAAGTTTACTGAAATGAGCCATTGAAACAGGTCTGTGCTGTGAATCTGTGTCTCTGAATGCAGCATTGCTGACTCCCTTGCAACGGAAAATTGCTGAGACTGTAATTTGTATGTTCAGCCCCTAAAAAGGATTGACAGAAAAGATGGGTGTAGAATGAGCCTGCATGTGTGCTATCATGACAGCTGCGTGAGTTTGGCCCATGCACTTATAAAGTTCTTGCAAAAAGTGTAAATACAATGAAAGTCACAATACTGAACTCTGATTCACCTTGCTTCATCCTGACTGAATCAGAGCAAGAATATGCAGTTGCTTCTATCCTCATCTTAAATTATATCTTTTGAGTTTAGACAACAACCTTTATGAGGTCAAAACTGCCACTTAGGGCTTCATTGAACAAATGTACCTAAATAATGCCAGTACCAGTAATAATGAGAACAAAACTGAAGGAATTATGACTGAGAAGCCCATCTAGGAACAGCGCCTGGCCACCACAGGCCCTGGAGCCATGAGAGTAGAATGAGATGGGACTCCACGTTCCCCTTCTGCTCAAACTGTGTGGGCACAGAGCTGTATTTCTGCCTGAGAAAACCAGCCGTTATGACTTACAGCGTCCCTGCACAATCCTGCAAATCCAAAGCTTGTAACACACTGAATATTGCAATTGTTGCTCAGTCTAGTTAAAGGCTTGAGGCAGATCAGAGGGGGTTTTGTGTCCCCAGACAGCTGTTTTAAGGTGGTAATTACCAGCAGCAGATGCTGAACTTTAACATTTGCATCTGCATTACAGAATAAGCAACCCCTTCAAAAGCTGTAGAAATTCCAAGTGAGTTTGAATTTACGCTGTCATTATTTAAAAAAAATCAGGTGTAAATATGTTTCATATAGTTTAAGAAAACTTGTCTACTTAGAAGAGATGAATACTGAGAGGACTTGAAGCCATGGTAAAGTTATTGCAATTACTGGTAAGTCAAAGAAAGTGTCTCATATTCTGATTTATTTAAATCTTAGCTAATGTCTAAATGATGGTCACAAATTATTTCCCCATTTCTTTTGTTTTTAAATCCCAAAGTCATCAGAGTGCCATTCACATAAGCAAACAAAACTTCTCCAGGATTAGTACAAGCTGTGTGTTAAGAGATAGACAGCTGTTATCAGTGATTTATCATCAGACTGCAAGGTTGTATTGAATGAGGTACCACAGAGGATTTGCCCTAGATGATGGATTTGCAATTAATGACCAACATGCTGGAATAGAAAGCATGCCTGCAAACATGCAACCTGCAAGCAAACTGGGAGGCACTGCCACCAACTGGGGGGACAGGATAAGAATAAAAATCTAACTGGAGAAAATGAAGAAATTACTTCCGCAAAAATTGAGGATGGAGTATAGAAGAGCACAAAGCAGCTTCACAAATACAGGAGAAAGATGGAACAGCTAGGTAGTATAGCAGAAATGGTATAGGAGTCCACTCCACACAGCCTTAATTGCAGTACTGTGTCTCATTTGCATAAGGCACTTCCAGAAAGCTGTGGACTAATTATGGCATGGCAAGAAGAGAACAACAAAAATGTTCAGAGCTTTCAAAAAAATGTGATATGCAAGAACTTGGAAGAAATTGAGATTTTTAGCTTCAAAAGAGGTAGGGTGAATGCAGGGCCATGACAAGTATTAAAAGATACTAAACGCTTCCCCAAAGCAGAAGCAAATTGTTTTTCTCTATCTCAGGACAGTAACACAGTGGAATCAACTATTTGAAAAGGTTGTGTTGTCTCTGCCTAGTGGTGTTTTTTATGAATAGAGCAGATAAACACCTCTCAAGAATGAGAAAAGAGTGCTGATCCTGCTTTGGGTCAAGTGCATGGACAAGATGACCTCTTGAGAGCTTCTTCAGGTCTATTTCCTAACATTCACATACAGTTGGGAGTATGTAGCTGTGATCTCATGGAAATGGAGAGGAGCTACAGTGCTTATCTCCTTCGCACTTGAGCTGGGTGTACAGTTCTTTTGGATTCCTTTCACATGCCAGCCTCTTTGTTTTGGTGATTTGAATTACTGTTAGACAAGAAAAAAATTATTTTTGTACCCTCACTAGAATTTGTCAGATTGGAATAGGGGAAAAAATACAGTGTAGGTCATAGAAAACCTTCACTCTTCTGTGAAAGAGAAAGCTTTAAAGTTACCAGCATATGAATTCGGGACATTATAGTAGGAGTACAGATTAAGCTTCTACTAAGTGTTCTTTTTGCAATTGCTAGACTAAAAATCATTGATCCTAGAAAATAATGAACTAACAGCCAAGAGGAAAGACTTTACTGATAGAACTTTTATAAATGGAGGAGTGTTTTGTGATATAGTGCTTTATGCTATTTCTGTGTAAAGTGATATAAAAGAAAAGCATTAATACAGATATAGGTTTACCAAGGCAAGCTAAGAAGACTAGCAAGAGTGTGTGCACTCTCTGTTCCATGATTCACTGAGATGTTGTTCCCTGTTTTATTAAGAGCTAGTAGATAGCCATGTACCATACCACTTTTCTTACTCCTCTCCCTCAGCTGCCATTTTTCTTCCTTCCTCTCAATAAGCTCTTTTCATGTCTATCCCACAGTCACTGTAGTATTCCCTTTAGGTACATGAGCTTGCCAAGCCTTGCTAAAGCTAGTGAGGAGCGAGGGTGAAGAAATGCTTCAGTGCTGCTTCTTTCTAGAGCCTGCCATGTCTATGGTTTGTCTTCAGGTCAGAGGATTATTTGGAGCAGGGTGTCATGAAGTGGCCATAGCACAGGGATGAACCAGCTCCTTTGTATTTCTGCTACCCTCTCTAAAGTAGCAAGGCCACCAAAATGGAAAGGACAGCACTCAAATTGCAAAGCCACATAGTACAGCTCCATTTTCCCTGCAGTGTGCATCCTGCCCTATACTTTTCACTTGGAAACAACTGGTTCATTTTTGGGGTCCTTTTCCCTCTGAAAGGGACATACTGAAAGTAAATGAGCTATTGATGAAGCCAGGGTTCATGTCATATGAGGACATGTCCAGGATAATGGCTGTACTGGACTAAAGTATGACAAAGTATGCTTTCATATGCATAGTACCTCACCATCTACTCATGGCTTTTGAAGCCTCTGGATTTCTGGAGAGGTCAGACCAGATCACCTTATGTTACTTAAACAATGCTCTGTCTTTGCTGTATTTTTGTTAAAACTGTGTAAGTTAATGAAAATGAATTATTTTTTCAGATGATCTACTCAAGTGTGCTCAGTGAGGCCAAAGAAGTGCTATGTAAATGATATTTGTTTGATTTGATTTATGGTTAAACATAAGTGGTATCCTTAGCAAGACTGTACAGACACCATTGCCTTCACTTCTGTGAGAAGAACTTTAGACAATCTAGTCTATCAGGGAAAACCACAAGCAAATCAATAGTATTTATGTTTCCTGGCTTGTAAATATAAGAACATCTCTCCATGTACCATCATAGTTTCTTAATGAAGGATGACTATTGTGTCCCCATCCATTATGTTACTGTTGCTATTAATGTTGTTCTTGCTAACACTAGGTTGGAAATGTTTATAGTCATTTAGGACATATATATATGCTTCCACTAGCACAAGTTGATGTCAGCGTTCATTATGTTTCATAGCTCATTGTTCTTGTCAATATTCCGAATCAATGTTTCTACTGTGTGCAAAATCACGCACTTTGCACTGGACCCACTGCACCAAAAACATGAAGGTGTCAGTATGGAATCTCAGTGCTCCATTGGTTTAGATTTGCTTGCTGCCTGGCTCCTTTAGGCTTTGGTGAGGTCCTCATCCCACAGGGGGTGCCCAAGCTGCGTCCCAAACCACAGGAAGAAATCTCCCATGTGTGAGCAGAAGGGAGCTATCAAGGTCCACAGACTGTGCTGAGCTATACAGCTCTTCAGGGTAAACGCAACCACTCTTCCTGCACACACAAATCTCTGTCATCTGAAACTGTACCTCCTAGTAAATTTCATCAGGACATCCTGTAGACTCTAGCCTCATCATCTGGCTCCTGCTAGTTCCCCATCTCCAGCTAAACCTCCTCAGCAGCTTCTACATGGCTCCTTGTTTGCCTGTTTTACAGAGGTTTTCTACTTTTCCTGTGAGGTCATCAACCCAGTTTAACCATGAGATTAGGGCACTAAGGGGCATGACTTGATAGTTAAAGGAATCCCAAAATGTAGCTCTGGAGTCCCTGGTAGATCTCAGCCCACAACCTGTTTTCCAAAGCCCAAGCCAGTGGAAATGAACAATTGCTCAGACCTGCACTTGTCCATCTGTGCTCCAAAGGTACTCTTTGAAAGAAAGAGTGTGATACTCAGAAAGAGTGTCGTCAGCTTGCTCTCCACAGTGGTATGGAGCAGAGCTCCCCTCCAAATCCATAGCAGCTCTGCCTTTACTAAAACGAGAAATGAACTGACCATCCCCTACACCTATGTAAGAGATGGCTTGTAACTCTCTGAAACAAAGATTGAGAGAAGCAGCCTGAGGGAAGCATGAACAATGGTGAGAAACAAAACTTGGTAAAGATAAAGGGGCGGCAGAGGCCTTCCAAGCCTTTCCAAGGAATGTCTTAAAACACTCCCAAGTACCCTAAACTGAATAATGCAGGCCTGATGCTCAGTGAACGGATAAGGCTGACACTTGAGCCATGTGGGAGGAATAGCAAAGGATGTGGCTGGGGGAGGAGGCCCTGTGAAGACAGGACAGCTCTGCCTCAGTGTAACTTGTGAAATTTGTTAACACTCTGGTTTTGGGGCCATTGTGTCTGATGAATGGCCTTTGCCTCATTATCTGTGATATGCATATTAAAGTTGACACCCCTGCATACGCTAATGAAGATTACAGAGATCACACTAAACATATGTGACTACAGCACCCCTCTCTCAACCCAAATCATGCTACATATCACCTGGGGGAAGGGGGAAGAACCTGTAACGAAGCTGCCACTGTAGCAGGAGGGCTGGTCATACTGATACGGCAAACATAAAGGGGGAAGACAGGTGCCATTGAAAAAAGAGAAGAAAAGAAGAGAGGAAAAAGGAAGGAAAGTGCATGGAATTCCACAGAAGAGTGCTTTTATGAACCAGAACCCCCCCCATTGGCTGGACCAATGCTGGAACCAGGACCAGTGATCTCTTTAGCTCACTCACTCTCACTCTTTCTCTCTCCCCACCTCCCCCTCTGTTTCTCTTTTCTCTTAGCGTTGTTAAGTAATACAAGGCATACCTTACCACTTGCCATAATTTGTTATATACCTAACCAATTATTGGAAAATATAATTTAAGACATATATTAATCATTGTGGGAATTTAATAAATGTTTGTATATGGACCTTGAGAGTTGTCTCACCTTAGTCCACACCGCTGGGGATTTGTGAATCTGTGTCACTCACCCTCCTCTTCTGAGTAGGTTATTCCTAAATCACCTAGAACTCTTGGAAAGATCCTTTTTTTTCCAGATTTCCTTTCCCTGATTCATCAACTGTTCCTCAGTACCCTCTGGGGACATGCTTTTCATCTGTGTCTTTCACTCCAGTCTGTTTTAGAAAGATTGTATTTCCTATGAGCCCTCATGCCATCCATCCATCACAGCCTGTATACACAAGCAAGGTAATTACTAACAGAAGACCACATCTGCAATGGGCACTACATTCACAAAGGTGGAGCCTTGATTTCCATTCCCTTTCTTAATGGTCAGTGTTTGGTAACTACAGAAATTAATGCTGCCATCCAAATGGTTCACTTGAGACTTCTCTGGGCAGACTCTGTCTTACCTCCCAAAGACCTTTCATTACTTAGCCCTGGAGCAGTTGTCTCCCAACATTGATTTTTTTGTGTGCCCCCACTAAATGCAATTGCAGCTGAATTACAGGATTTTAATGAATGCATAATGGGAGCTTGTTCTTTTGTTTCTGTGTGTACGTACATGTGCATGGAAGCAACAGAGAAAGATGGAATGAAGAGAGCAAGTGTGAAGCTTGTGTTAGTAAACAAAAATAATGTAAAAAATCACTGCTGCTGCTTTCAGGAACCAAGTGCATGGATGAGGAAACACACACAGTGCTCTGCCCTCCTTGTCACTATGCCAGAACTCAGATTTATGTTTGATTTGGCTCAGAGCTTCAGCCCAGCAACATGGCAGGGACCAAAAACATCAGTGGTACAGACAGCTATACCCAAAAAAGCTCAGGAGCTCTGGTTTTACTTTAGTCTTTTTTCCAGGTCAGAAAACAGCTGTAGGCTAGATGTGCTCTTCTGGCTAGAAAAGGCCAGAATACCAGCCAGTGACCCTCATGCAATAACCCACTGTACAGAATAGGTGTCTGCAGACTGTCCTCTCAGTCCTTAAACAAAGATGCAAGCAGCTGGAGTTTGAGATAGCTACTTCTACATAAAAAGAAAAAGCAAACACTTTTTCATGCAGTCTGTCAGCTCTTAGAACGAAGCAAGACGAAGGGTCTTCAATGCATCTTCCAGGCCAGATGGGACCCTAACCACCCATTCCACCTGAAGCAGTGGGGAAGCTCTCAGCAGCGATCCTGGGGAAAGACCTGGGCACACATGAATGCAGACTCCATCACTTGCTCTCGTCTGTTGAGCACTGGGCTGGAAGCATCTGCCCTAAGAAAGGAGAGCACTACAACCTCACACTTTGACACCTACACTTCATCCTGTAAAAGCCTATTATTTAAGATTTATGTGACCGAAGCGAAATTCATCCCATGTGGAATGTTAGCCAAATCCTCATTGCTTTCTCTCCAAGTTTTATGTAAATCCAGATGTTCCAACACTGAGAAGGACAGGCTCAATCTGTTGTACAGCACATATGTGCGCCCTCTTTATTCCTTCGAAACTTCAGAGGTAAGACTGGGTTTTAGACTATCAAGGTACAGATCTGTACAAAGACAAGGGCATGCAAGAAATCCTACTTTCCTCTCTCGTTTTGCTGTTGCCTCATCTGAGCTACCTGCCTCACATTGTCAGAGCCCCCAAACTCTCCTGGGAGGTCTGGCTCCTTGAACAGCTGTACGGGGGCTGCAGCTCATCTGCTGGATAGTCTTGAAACCAAATTACTATGTGGCTTAGACTCTAGGATATTCCAGTGAAGACAGAATCTGTTTCTGACTTTTAGGTAAGCACATAAATTACATTCATTAAAGCATTATGAGGCAACTTAGATGAAATGCCTCCAAGGTCAATGCAGGCTTCCCTCTCTGTCTCTTGTGTTGTGACTAAAAATGGATTACACCATTTCCTACTGAGCCAAAAGGGACAGAAATAATGGTGGGATAATCAGAGCAATTCAGCTTTAGCAGAGTCAGGGCCTTAGTCAGACATTAAGGATTACAACAAGGCAAGGGAATGCCTTTACAGGATTTCAGTCTCCCAGTTGTATCTGTCAAAATACTGGCACTGAATGCCCATCCTTCTGACCATGCTCCCTGCTTCAGATGCCATGCCGCTGACCGTCACACTGTACCTTCCTGGCAGATCCGTAAGGTGTCTGCTCAGCTGCAAAGCTCAACCTGAAGCCTGCTATCAGTCCAGATAGCACAGGATGATAGGGGACCAAAAATATGTATTTTTTATCCTCATCCTTGAAAATTTGAAGTTCAGAATTGGATCCAGATTGTAAAGCATGAGCCTTGTTGCTTATTTTCTGTATGCCCTACCAGGGTGAAACAGGGATGCAGTTGTACAGAAGTAAACATAAGCCTAAGGAATCATTTTAGCTTTTGTTACCATTGCCCGTCACAATTCTGTTCTTCCTAAGGGTTTGGGGGATTTTTCCCCATCCCCTTTCATCCCAAGTCAGTCCAACAAAAGCATGCTCCCTCAGTATACTAAAGCATTAATGCTGAAAACATCTTCAGACATATATAGTTTTTTGTGTGTGCTTCACATGTAAACATTTCATAAAGGCATTTATGAAGAAAAGCTAACCACGCCTCAGATGCAGACCACAGACTGAAGTATATCCATGTGCTGTGGAAAAATCATAAACCTTGAAGAAGGATCCTAGAAACCTCTGTAATGAAACCAAGACCTCTGGATTATATTCTCAGAGTACATGGGAAAGAATATGATTTAGATTTGAAGCTTATAGTTCCAGAGTCACTCTCTCTAGGGGGCATATCACAGTCAACAATAGCTACATATTTATTCATAGGTTGAATACAGTTCTTTGAATCACCCCCGTATATGAATTACCTTTGGCAGATCACTGTCTCTCAAAAGAAGTGAGTACTTCCATGGTAACTGAGGGTTTGTCCTGGTGGGTCCTAACTCAATTCAGCACAATTTAGCTGTTTTGCATATGCGTATACCAAACATTTTCATAACAATCTCCATGTGAGGAGTAGAAGCCATATGGGGACAATTGCAACATAATTTTTCCTGACCTGGATTTCCTTATTCTCTGTTGAAAACCAAAGTGGTGTTCTTGGCTGCTCCTCCTCGAGTCTGTCTTCACCAACACCCTTGCTCCAAAAGCATCACCATAACTGCTGGGACTGCTGTCTCCCAGGGGACAAGTGCTGCCCTCTTGGTCATAGTTGAGAGCTCCAGAGTCTGTTTCTAAGCCCGCTGCTCAAGGACTGGACACTGTCAGCTGGGGTCAGGAATGCAAAAAAGATGCAGCACAGGTTCATCACACAGGTTTTCTTTATCCAGGGTGCCAACATAGTTTCAGGCATGCACCAGTGGCAGTGTCATCCACTCCCCCAGAAGCCTGAAGACAGACTCCAAACTGCACTCTCCCTTAAAATGTAGTTAACTGGTTCCTCAGACATAATACTGCACATTCTCCTATTACTTATAATCTCACATTAGGCATCTTTCATGAACTTTTAAACTGATTAGTTACTTTTTCCCTATCCTAAGCTCACATTAAAATGTCAGCAATTATCAGCATCAGGTGTCTAGTCCATGCTAACACCTTAGTCTATGCATTCTCCTGTGGTATCACAAGCCTTGTGTAGCCCTGGTTAATCCTTCAGTGGATTACAGCCTATTCTCATTAGTCTGTTCTCAGTTAAACTTTCATGCTACTCATTACTGTGGTTGCCCAGGTACAATAACTAAATTTCATATTTTTCAGGCTTTGGTAACACTGCATTAACTTACAGTTGCAATGAAATTTGTGGAGCAAGGGACAAGAGACAGAGAGAAAAATTGAGCTGTTTTTCTCTCTAAATTATACTGTTAGCTGCTCTCCTGGTAGTTGGAAGGAGTAGAGATAAGTGCTTCAGTGCTTTTTAAAGCTTTTAGTGTCCTGAGCAGAACTTCATCTTCCTTTAACACTGTGATCCATAAGTGAAATGGCTTATGTGTTTGAAAGTTCAACTGCAATACCTCTGGTTTAACAACATTAATATCTGTATAATGTAATAACAGTGGGGAAAAGTTACCAGCTATGCAAGAATAACAATAGCCTGTTCCTGAGCAATTTCAGATGCTGTTTGTGAATTGTTATGAAAGACATGAGGACATGACAATGACAGCTTAAATGCTGAACTCTTTATACCCCTTTCTGTGCCTTTAAAGTTAAATCAAAATTAAACTATACAAATGAATCTCAGAAATCAGCAACATAAAAGCTGAAGCTTCCTTTCTTTTGGACTGACTTCTCAAGCTAGACCATCAGCCCCAGGCAGCAGATAATATGTTCTGCCTGATGCATGTGAGTGAGCAAATATTTTGGTTTTAATATCTTTTTATTTTCAGACACATGATTTTTAGGAAAAGAAAATCTTGGCTCTCACAAACTGTCTTTGACGTGCTCTGTTGAGGGCAAAGACAATGCAAGCAGTCAGACCATGTCTTGTCTGCAAGCAGAACACAGGGAAGTGATTACTCTTAAGCAAGTCCATGATTGAGAGATCTCTCCAGCCTAGATGATGCAATTATGTAAATTTAATTTCACCCCACTTGGTTGTGTGAAATCCTTAAGTGATAATTGCATATGAGAAGTCCTCTCATTATATTCTGTACTGAGACTGGCATTTCTGACCGTGAAAGAATATTTGAGGATAAATCACTGCAAAAGATCCCATTACTCTTTGGAACAGAATGAACAAGAGGGCGATAACTGTGCTCTAATGTCATCAGTATAGATGTCTCACAGTTACATTATCATCAAGGGAGCAATTTTGAGACTACTTTCCCGATCAAAAGGAAAATTTTAAATTGCAAAAATATTATAGCTCGTTAAATAAGGATGTGAATGTCACTTTAACATAACCAAACTTAGTTCATTTTGAAGCCACAGTTGTCATTTGGTGCACAATCCTCTCAAAATGGTAATAATATATGACAAGAATTTGCAAAAACATTTTGAAAGCCTTTTATCAATGTCCTTTATCTCTCAGTCCTGCAAGTGAACCATTACAAGCACATGCCATACTTATATATATGCAAATAAGGAAGGTACCAATACATGGCACTTGATGAAAGTTGGCATCATTTGTGGGTTTTGTAAGACCAATGCATATAGCAGCTGTGCACAGCAAACAGCATCCTCCAGCTGCTCTTTGCATTAACATTTAACAGTATACTCCAATTTTTGGCTCCACTCCTGCAAATTGCTGCATATATGTGGGGGGAGGGAGACAGGGGGCGGGGAGAGAGAGAGAGAGAGAGAGTGTGTGTGTGTTCATTTGTGCTTACTTTTGCATGAGCCCATCCGACATAAACTGGAAGATGACCAGTGCTATCAAATTTAGAAAGTGAATGCAGTTGCACAGTTCTTACCTAAAACAAAAAAAAATAGCATAAATTTAAAACAAAAGCCCTCTGCTACTAATAATATTGCTTTGCACAAATCTATGCCTTTTTATTCAGCAGATCGAAATAATTTTTCAAATATAATAAACCAGTGACTGTTTTGCATGGGACCTTTTGTACATAGTTATGGCATATCAAGGAGACTCAAAAGAGAGGAAGAGTGCCTCAAGAACTTGCTGTATACATACAGAAGATTAGACAATTTTAATAATTGTCTTAAACAGCCTGCTTCATTTTAGAATAGACCTCCATTTGCTAAGAACAATAAATAAGTTCTCTCCTATCACAAATCTTAGGGATTTTCCTGTGGTTTAATTATCCACTGCCCTCATGCTAACTAGGTTTATACTTTATGATGCTAGTATTTTGCCTATGGTTACTATGTCTCTTTGTTTTCCAGTTTTTCCTCTCAAACATCCAACCCTTATTCCCTGCAGAACATGGCTTGAGGTACACACTGCAAGCCATGCAGTTATAGAAGATTTGCAGAAAAAACCCAAGCCCTTTAAATGGACATTTTATCCCTTACCAGACTGGTTGGCACCCCTACCTAATCAGGGTACCCTCCTTTTTTGAGTGGAGGCACGAGAGTCTCACTGGAACATCAATACACCTGTAGCTGTATCATTCATGTCTATGATACACTGTAACTATACATTTATATACTATAAATATTTCTGTCTATCCAATATGCATTTATTCTATATGTTTGTTTTTATTTTGTTATTCCTGAATATGTTTATGCTTACATACAAGATTTTTCTTTTTTCTCATCCAGTTAGATCTGCTCGCTTTGTAAACGCTTAGTATTGCTCCCAGTTTTGACCACTGGGATTACTGGAATTGGCAGAACTATTTGTTTGTAATATTTGATACAACAATTAAGGAAGAAGCAGGGACATTTCTTTCGGATTACTAGTACAAGCTGCACCCTCAATTTTGTAGCTATTTTTAACTGCAGCCTCTTTCCCTTCATTTTGCTGCCTTTACTTCTAGTTCCTCCCTGCTGCATGACTGGTAAACCAATGCCCGTGATTCTGTCATAGCTCCCATCCTATGCACACTTATCTTTCAGGAAGCGCAGATGTTCCCATATGTGCCCTATCTTCATCCTCTGATGCTTTTGCTTTACAAACAGAAGATTGTATTTCCATTGCCCTCTGCGTCTGGAGAAAAAGATACACCACTAAGGAGTTTTTCTGTGTTGCTAATCAATGCAGTTTGTAGGCAAGCAGGCTGATCCCTTTCCTACCTTGTCCCCATTACTACTCTTCCCAGGTATTTTCCCTCAGCATTTGTTCTTTATCTCCTCTCCCTTCCTCTAATCTTCATTCCCTCTGTTCTTTCCTTTCAGCTTCTCAGTCTGATGAAGTAACAAGAACTTGCAAAGATGCACAAAAGGTATGACCCCACTTCGCTGTTTTTTCCCTTACCTTTTCAGCACTGCCTCCTACCAACAAACACATGCTGCTGCAGGAGAGCTCTGGGCAGGACCTTGAGGAGAAGCCACAAGTGCCATATGGGATTAACTCCTGCCTGATCTCCACACAGGCAGATCTGTGGCTGGGGGAGTATGGGAGGGCCTGACACAGTTTTTTGGAGGTGAATACAAGCACGACTCCTGTGGGATACACCTGCAGTCAAGATGTGACTCTGTGCTCACTGCACGCAGTTTTTGGTGGTCCAGTGCTCCCTGTATCCAAAACCAGTCCCTGTTCCTCCTTGTGCTCCTCAAAACCATTACCAGCACTGCTCTGCACCAGTGCCTTGTCAGCAGAAATCCAGGCTTTGTCCCCAAGCAAGCTCAGAATAAGCCCTTACTTCTAAATCCCACCTTCAACACATGGGTGCTAAGGTCTCCTGGTATGGACTATCTCAATGACAAGCCATTTCCTCACCTGTTAGTAGAGACAGTGTTGGGAGACTTACTCATGTGTGTAAAGTTGATCATAATTGTAAGTTTTGGGATGTTTTGGGCCTTTGGCTCAGCTATTTGAATGTACTGGCCAGCTGGTGGTGGCAGGGTGTACAGAACTGCAGAGCAATCGATGGGATGCAGAGGACCTGAAGTCCACACTACATACATTACAGGGGCTTTATTTTGTATTACCTGTAGTCTGGGGCTGGACACTTATTAGTGGCTGAGAGTCATCTTCTTCTTGCTCCATTTGCTTGATGAGAATGCCCTGCCATGAGAAACAAACTGCAGTAAAGAGGTGCAAACAGGAAACTTGTTTCAAAGCACACACCCCAACTGAAATATTATGAGAATATAGTCTTATTTAGCAATCTACAGCAACCAGTTTTCTCTTGGGCTATGTGGGAGTTTGGGGTCTAAATACTCTTCCAGGTCTATCCTTAGCTGCTATTTCTCACTGCCATTATTTACTATAGAATCCTTTTGTTCTGATATTTATTCCATAAAGCATTTCCAGATACAGCTGGCATCAGGAATGCTGCACAAAATAAAGACATATTGGAGATTTTTTCTTAAATAGAACATAAGCCAAATATTATTCTTGCCTAAGCTATTATGAAAAGTTAGGCCTTTTATGATGTTTCCATAACATAACAGCTCAAACCAACTTCTGCTCTTTGTGTTACAGCAGGGAATACACATAGATGGCAGGGCTTCATGTGGTATTCAACTACTGTACTCAGCACCCCCTCCCACAAAGGATATTGCAAAATTACACAGGGGTCAGAGGAGGGCACTGAAAATTATTAAGCACATGAGAAAACTGTTTAGGAAGACAGATTAAAAAGACTGGGATTGTTTATTTGTGAAAAGCTGTAATAATGAATAAGAAGAGACATGATAAGAGCATACAAATAATGAATGTTACAGAGAAAGCAGAACAGAAACCCCTATCCTTCCTGTCTCATAACGTGCATGACAATGAAGCATTCAAAGAAATCAAAAGGTGGCAAATTCAGACCTGATAAAAGGAAATATTATCCCATACAAAACATAATTAGGCTGTGGAAGCCATTACCACTGACTGCCCTGCTGTCCAAGAATGTAGTTCAAAGTTAAAGTTCAAAAAGAAAAGAGAATGTGTTCTTTGTATAATAAGCTATATAATAGTAATGCAAAAGGGGAAAAATAAGGTGTCAGAAAATCTTAAGTATTTGAGAGATGCAAACCACTCAGTAACTAATAGGACCAGGAGGAGACAGGCTGTGTGTTTCCTATCTGCTTTTCACTGGGTTTCATTAACCTTCCCGAAAGCACATGGGTTGACCTCCCTCACAATGCATCCATCTGGCATCACATATGGAAAACAAAACACATGGCACCTGAAATGAATACGTCAGGCTGTGAACTCTAGTGCTAAGGAACCTGCAATCACTACCGTCTTTGCCTGCTTAGCCGCAGTGAGGGTAACTGCCAGCAAGCGGAGCGCAGCATCTTAAATTGCCTTGGCTCAATTTACCACAGCTTATCTGGATGCACTCGGAGACAATAGGAGGCAAAATGCTGTCATACTTAGCTTGTTGTCACTTCATGCATATTTCATAGTCACAGAAAAGGTCTTTTCCGCTCTTCCTGCTGATATCAGTTGGAGTCGAAACAGATCTGGATATTACAGCTTGAGATCCTTCACTACAATGAACCCTCATAACAGCCTCTCCAACATCAGGTCTGTAGCCTTCCACACCACACGGACATGCAACAGTGGTTGCAAGTGAGAAAAAAAGACCCTAAAACTATAGCAGAAGATAAAAGTTGCAGTTATTTTGGCATGGAACTTAAAGGTTTTTATCAGTTCAGAATCCTGAAGGTGGAATGTTACAATTTAGCTATACCCATAGCTTGCTTTGCACAGAGGAATTTGTTCCATTAACACTTTAAGTAAACCTTTTACTTAGTACCATGCAATGCTGGTGCTCTTCCAGTTCTTCCAACATTTCCATGGTTATCTTCTTCACTGGTTGCCTGATTTCTAGGCAGAGAACCAGCCTCAGGAGGAGATGTGGAAAGAGACAAATGTGCCTTGGGAGGAGGGAAGAAAACTTTTGTTGTATAGAAAAGAAAGAGTGAGAATGAGAGCAAGTGATCTATGGGGACAACTCAGTTCTTTGGGAAGGATGCCGATTGTCAAGATGAAGAGTCCCTTTTGGGCAAGGTGAATATAGGCATATATATGAACAGGAATCACACATTTCTCTTATGTGTGAAAAAAGCATTTATGATCTGGACTATGGATTTTGGATGAGGCAGCAATTCAGTGGTGTTCTCCTTTGGGAGAAGGTAGGCAGGTAAGCAATGACTTATGCCTGCACAATGTACATTAAAACAAGAGCCAATTGCACTCTCTCTATCAAACAATTTTAATAATATGCACATTTCCTGGTGACCACAGTGCAATTAAACAGGAGTCTGAGAACAGAGGAGCGAAATAAGGTAAATAATCCTTTGCTTCTTCCAGCGTGGATGCATGAAACAGCTTGACATAATTCAAGCTATTTGAGACTACTGAGTCTTTCCCTCAATCATTTTTGAAGGATTATTAATTTTAGAAAAATACAGTGGAAGCCCTTGACATATTTTAGATAATTCCATATATTATATTCATGTATGTTACATATTAATGATTACTTCCGTACAACTTATTTTGGTCTACACCAGAATAATTAAGAGTTACTGAACTACTTAAAGTTTTTTTCTAAATATGGTTCAGTCTTTTTAACCTGCTTCTCACTTTGGAGTAGGTTTTAGTGATTATTAAGTATTTGGTTTATATGTTTTGTTAATGAAAACCTCCATGAAGTCATTACTGGTTTTATAATAGAAATCAGCATATATTTTTAAAATCATAACATAGACAAAATGAGCACTATTTGATTTAGAATATTTAGAAATAGTTGTTTTCAACTCCAAATTTAACTGGAATTTTCTTTTTCATGCCAGAAATAAAAATGCCACTTTAATCTTTTGACTGGCTCTGAATGAAAGACAAGTAGACCAGGGAAAATTAGTTTCAATCAGCCATATGGTACAGTTGAAATAGAGTAATTTTCTAAATCAGCCTAAGGATCTTGGGCTGAAATTCAGGAGTTGTCAAAGTACAGGATCAAATGAAGATGAGAATTACTGTGTTAGACAAATGCTTCTTAGAATCTCAGATCCTCCTTTTTAGAATATAATAGAATATTTCCAGTTGGAAGGGACCTACAACAATCATCTAGTCCAACTGCCTGACCAATTCAGGGCTGACCAAAAGTTAAAGCATATTATGAAGAGCATTGTACAAAGGCATTGTACAAAATTCCTGTTCATAGCAGTTTTTCTCACACTCAGCTCTTTCTAAACCAAAATCAAATTGTTGATCTCAAGCGACCTGGTAGTATTCTTTAAAGAAATCTTCCCAGTATGTTTTCATACCCACCCAGAGAGATGGAGTTCCTGGAACATTTTATCAGTTCAATGGGAACTGGGAGGTTAAAGAATATAAAAGACACAGTGTTCTTTCATGCAAATTTTTCCTGTTTTGATAACACCATCCTTTATGAAAATAGAAGGTCTTCAGTTTCTGCTGATTCAGGGTCTTGGACTAGCTGTGTAATTCAGACTCCAGTTTGAAAGAGAGATCTCCATCTGCATACACAGACAGTGAAAATAAATGGGAAAAGGGGCTGGTTCTTATATATTGTGTAAACATTTTGATAACTTTGGGGAAAGTTAGTCGTGAATTCAATCAGGAAGTGACATGAAAAGCAGCTCAGACCTTGCTTTATGTCTCTTATTTATTTATATGTGTTGTTGCCAAAGCTATTAAAATAATGTCAAGCATGTAATGATAAGCTTTAGTAAGATATCTCTGACAGTGGAGTAGCGCCTGAAACAATGAAATATCATGGTTAAGTGCATTATGTGCTATAATGCACCATTAAAAGCCGTTATATGCCAGCTATGCAGAGAGAGAGATGCTATGGATTATCAATGAAACGCTTTCAAATACTCAATGGGACTGCTTCGCCTCAGACTTTTAACAGTCAGCCACTTCAGGGACAGCCAGGCATTTTTGTCAAGCCAGATGATTACTTCCTGGGGCTAGGGATAAGGGATGTGAGTAAATTCTTGTTATGTGAAAATTTCACCTGGAAATGCAGCTTTTTCCTTACAGATCTGGCTCAGGACTTTATTTATATATCTTTTTGTATGTAGCAAGCACTGAAGTTATCTGAGGCAGCTGGACACTTTTGCTTTACTGCACAGTAAGATTTCAATACCACTGAAACAAGAGTACATATATCTTTACTGTCTATTTGAAATGTGTAACTTAGAAGATTTTTAAAAAAATATACTAGGTTTAGCACATCATCAGAAAAAAGCACAAACCCACTGGTCCCATTCTTATATGGGTCTCACTTCCATCTTCCTGGGGAACTGCTCTGATTTCTTGCAGATCTCCTCATATCATATATAAAGTATGGATTATCCCATGTCAGATCTCTGCCTCAGGGCAAAAAAAAATCAACTGTCTTTTTGAGTCTTTGGATGCTTTTGGAATTACCTGTCACAGCAACAAGTACTTCAAATATGAATCTTACAATCAGAAAAGCAGGTCTTCAATTTAGCTTAAGGAGGTTTAAAAGTGTCATGGAGGTAGTGTACACCCTTTACTGATAATGCATTTGGAAAATAAACCAAGCTGGGCATTCCTCACAGCAACTTTCCTCCTCCTCTCCAAAGCCCTCCACGACTCTGCCCTTTCCACCTGTGAGGTGTTGTCCCTGCCCAAATCCTTTCCCATCGCAGAGCTGACATCCCTACATTGTCACCTGAAGGTCTCCAAGCCATGTCTGCTCTCGTGCCCCCCATCCAGCACTGCTTCATCACTGAGGGTGTCCCTGAGCTCACCTCCTTCATGGCTCTCCTCACACGTACCTGTAAGCAGAAACAGTCTGTACGCAGTGGATGCAACCTTCCCTCCCTCCTGTGACAGCATGTATTTCCTATAGCTTTGCAACATTCTTGGCACAGCAAGCCCCCATCCTTCAGGGTGTCTGTAAATACAAAGGGGGCGTGGGAAGAAATTCTTATAAGAATTTAGCATTGGGTTAAGTAGTCTATAATGAAAGAGGAGGGCAAGCTCTATTATTCTTGTCTAATTTTACTGCACCATTTTTTCCTGCCTATGTCTGATCTCTGGTGAAGGCAGAAGCCCTTTCCAGACTGAAGAACACTCTCCAGATTTGCTCTACACCTCCTGGGTTCAGGGTCCCGCTGTACCTCATGAGGCAATAAGACCAGGGTTGGCAAGAAACTGCACTCAAGGAAGCCATTGGGGTTCTTCTGTTACTTGCTTTGAAAGATAATTTGGCTGACTGACCCTCCAGCACTAGAGAGATTTCATTTGCTTCACATACAATTCCAGTATTTCTATTTCCCATACACCGTGTGGTTCAAGTGGCAGTATAGTTAGTGCTGCCTCCTAGAAGATGATGATATGCATAGGAGTAAGCAGATTAAATCCTTTGGGGGCAACTGTGATAAACACAGCTGGGGTTTATAAGTGAAACAAGTCTGGGGGGTTAGCTTAGCCTCATTAAAGGAGCAGTCACATCCGAAAAACATCTCTTGGAACGAGCTGTAGTCTCTAATCATAAAAGCCCAAGGGAAAGAAGATTGACAAAACCTAAAAGATTCAGAGAAATTGGGCAGTAAAAATTGCCCAGCATCTGGTCTCGTTCTAGCTAGCTTTTTCAGTCCCTAACCCATACAAGGAGCAGAGCTGAACCTAAATTTTGAACCAGTTATGTTTTGTAAGAGAAAAGAAAAAGCCATATAGCACTTAACAGCTATTCAGATCAACAGTGTAAGTACATTTTCTTCAAATGTGCCCAAATAGCAAAGCAGTGACATTTGATAATAGAACCTAACCACTCTTTAAAACATGTTCTCTCTGCAAATCTACAAGGAATATAGATTATCACAAGTGCGAATTTGCCACAAATGACATACTACAGTCACACAGTAAGTGGGCCTTTGAACAACAGGGTATTAACTTTTCCATCTAAAAAAAACGTGTCCCAGATTTCCCTTGAAGGTAAGGTATGGGATACGTCACACATAATTTGTTTTTCTAAAGGCCTTGATCTTATCAAACAGGAGGCATTTTGCTCTCCTATTGTCTTATAATGTGCTTTTGTGTTTTGGTAACCATCATGTGAAATGTAAGAACTTAGGCTTCAGAAACCAGCCTGTTTTAAATAAAGATCAAGGCAATAACAGGCAGTTGAGCTGAAAGTTTCATTTCACCATAAATATGCAATCTGAAGAGTTCAAGTTTCATTTGCTAATTTTTTTTCATTTCACTGTATCTGATGCACATACAATGCTACATTAAGTAGTTCAATCTATCATGACATAACATTAGCAATAAATGGCAGCTAAAAGGAAAAGTTGGGTTGTTCTTTCTTTGTGGGAGCAAAGGTGCTCACAGAAGAAATGAGGATGAAAAATCATGTCTGCAGACATTCCTGTTTCTTAGGCCAGATTTGCAAAAGGTCTTCCCAGCACTTTTAAAAGGCTCATCACTGTTTTTATGGAGAGGCATTGGATCATCCCAATGTAAAAGAGTAACGTCAGGGATTTGGTGTAAAACTTCCTACAGCTCTCTCCCACCACATACACGTATACATTATTGTCACAAAAACTGTCCAGGTTTCCCTCCAGCATTTCCTTGAGGCAACGAAAATTTCCCCAACTGCATACCTCTGTGATTGTCAGGTGACCAGCTAGCTACCCATTGCCTGCAGAAGTAACATCATGGAAGTAACTGACATTTTAAGGAAATACGATCATGAATTGAACAAGGAATTTTCCTTGACCCAAAACACAATGTTTAGCTTAATTCTGAGTATTTGAATGCTTTTCAAGTATCACTGCTAGCTAAGTTTTGAAACAAAATGTTGATCTAGAGTGAAAAGATGAAACATCTCACTTTGAAAATGCCAAAACACTGTGTTCCAGAAAAAACATCTTTTCTCTCAGCTTGAGCTACATGACAAACTAGACACAAATTCAAGAATTATTTTGGACATTCCAAACCTTCGTTTTCTGGCAGACCTAATTCCAACCCTAATATTTCACATAAGCAGAGACAGCAGTATAAGCACAGCAATATTAGAGTTTACATGCTGTGAGCTCCTCTGATTACCCCTCAAATTTTGGTTTTCTGATGCCAGCAGACATATTTCATCTATCATTTTCTATTTTTTTTCTCATTGGACAAGTGAAAACATGTAAGGTAATGTAATTTAAATGTCAATGTATTCTGGCTGGAAATTGCTTCATGTCTTCAACAATTAGATTAAATAGCTATTGTCACCACTATGAGGGAAGAGCTTTCTTATTCTAAATACAGCTCAGCAAAAACTGCTGGAAGAAAAAATTCTCAGCTTAAAGCTTTTGTTTTACCTCACCAAGCACACCTGTGCTTCTCTGCAGAGGAACAACCCCCCAAAAAAAACAGTCCCAAACAGCCAATTCCCTGACAGTATCTTTGGAGGTAGCAGCTAAGTGGCAGCTCCAGCAATGGTGTGGGCAGCAGGAACTTTTCAAGCTTGTTCACAGCACTGGCAGTTTCCTCAGGATGCCTCCAGCAGGATGAACAAATCATGTCCCCGCGTGTGCAAGATGATCAGAAGGTACAGAGTAGGTCCCACAAAGTCTAATGCATCTGCTTCAATCCTTTCAGGAGAAAACTCCAATTCACCAGTAATTAACTTTTTGGAAGCCATAAGAAGGGCCCTGAGGACATGTATTCTTAATGACTACATCAATAATTAATTTGCTAAAATAATCCATGAAATACCAAAGTTTTGCTACTTCCAGGCATGAGTTCCTGTTAGTCGCATGTTTTAGGCTTGCAGAAAACTGATGTCAAAATCTTGCCTTCTGTAACTCATGTGTTTCTTAAGAAATTATTCCTCTTCTAAACTGTCAGAGGTGATGGCTTATATGTGTGCTTGATTTTGCAGTTCATCAAGCCCATTGAAACTGGGGGGCATAGAAGTAAACCCAGGCAAGTCTTTGGAGGCTGAAGGCATGCAGAAATAAAACACAGTCTATAGCTCAGATTTTAACCAAGATTCAGAAAGACCCAGTTTCAACTTTCTGCTCCTTTGTGGACTCTCCCTTTGTCCATGCAGAAGTTATTACAGCCCAGACCCTGACAGTACTGGCCTGTGTCTTTTTTCTGGTTGCTCTATCTTTGAATGAAATGGCAGCAATAGTAGGTCTCAATTTACAAGAGTTTTTTGAAAGCAGGTAGGTAAAAATTTGTTAAATGTCCCAACACTAAAATAGAGAGAACTACACAAAAATTTAAGATTGGTGACTATGCAGGTCTCACAGATTTGCTTGACTTCTACCAGCTGCAACCTGCTTGAGCAGCTATACCTACTTCTATGCTTTGTATGAGTCTAGCAGATGTGGAAATCATTACAACCCCACTGCAGCACACAGAGAAATATGAACAAGGATGATGCTTACAGTGACCCTTGGATATGTGCTTTGCTTCCTTCTGGCATTAAAAACTAATTTAATAAATGTAAAATATTGTACTGATTTTAGTTTCCAGGTCCCTTAATGCCACAGGAGCTACTAAAGTTATTTCTTGGGAATTTTATTTTTGGATCAGCTTACAAGGTGGTTTTTTTCTGTTAATTGGGAAATACATCCATGCCTTAGTTGTTGCTTACTCATAGCTGACATGATTTAAGTGTAAAGTTACAATACATTTAATGAATATTAACAAATAGGGAACAAAAAATACGCTCACTGGTGCTATTCCAGATATATGCATTGCAGCCAGGAGGCACAGATTGCACTTAGTCTTCATGTATCACAGAGAGTGAAGAAACTCCTTCTATATCCTTGTCTTTTGGAACAGAAATTTGACATCATCTTCTACTCATTATTCTTGATGTGAGAAAAGCCATTACCTTCCTTTCAGGATACAAAGAAAGTATAGAGTGGGCAGTAGTGAAGCTGGGACTTTTGAAATTCACACAAAGGGGACATAGTTTCACCCAACATATTACAGATAATTCTCTGGAAAGAGCAGCAGCTTTTCTTCAACATCTTTTGTGCAAACCATTGGAGATATTTAATTACAAGCATGTAGTCAATGAAGTTACATACACATATATAAGTTCACAACACACACGCGTAAGTGTTTGTGCTCTTACATGTTTGAAATCATATTCAACAGTGCTGTTGGAACATATCTACTTCACTGTATTTGAAATCATATTCAACAATGCTGTTGGAACATACCTACTTCACTGTATTTCTGTGATTGCAGGCTTAAAGGCTAGTTACTGAGAAGAGATTACGGGCCATTGCAATGATACTGGTCATCTTTTGAAGTGTGTTGTTGGGTCCCCTTCAAAATAATTAGGACTTTGACATGCCTTTGCAGCAGTTGGCTAAAACCACTGCAGCTTGTTAGGATGCCAAACACAGTTAGACACAGTTAGATTTTCTCTGGAGGTAGTAGGTGTCTAGCCTATAACTGGGAATCACAAAAATACTAATTAATCTCCATGAAGCCAGCTGCTTTATTTGTAAGCAATGATTTTTTATGCTGGGTGGGCTAGCTGATCTGCTTCATCAACTTGTTGCCTTTAATATAGTGATATGTCAGTATTTGCCGTCATGGTAATCCTTGTCAGGACCGATGCTCATATGGAAGTTAAGACTTTGATTAGAACAGAAGCCACAGAGTTCTGTCTACACTAAGCCACATAATTCTGTCTACACTAATCCACATAATTGTGAATAATGCATTTTCCTATCACTCTCCATCCTTTCCTCTCTCCCTACCCACCATTCCTGTGTCTTCCTTTGCTTCCCACCCCCCCCATTATGTACACAGAATAACAATAATTCCTGTATAGAGTATCTCCCTCAGGGAGAACCCCAGATACTCTATGGATATCATATATACACAGTCAAGTAAAAGTGAAATGGCTTATAAGCGATTTGCTATTTCTTGGTAAATGGTTAAATTTTTAGACATTAGCCACTTCTTCTGTAGCTCAAGACCAACCAAAAAATAGTCACGCAGGCTGTTCTTTATGACAGGTGTTTTCTTTGATCCTGGCATACCTTCCTCCTCCTGTTACCACAAAACTTGAAAATCCCATTTTCCCTAGCTTTGGACCCCAGTCCGTAAACAAACACCTTTTAGAAGCCACGGTGGGTCCTGATGCAGCAAATGTAGTTAATCACTGGTCAGACTTTGAACGTGAGTAACCTCACTGAAATCAGTGGGACTGCTCACATACCACCAGTGGACACATATCTCAGTGTAATGCCTTGGGTTGCTGCAAGCATATTTTGTGTCATGCAACTGAATACAGCAATGTACTACTCTAACACAGTTCTGTGCTAACCAATTCTGAAATCTAGGTTTCATGTCAGGCCAGGACAGCTGGCATTTTCAGGAAAGCCGTGTAATACTTGGATAATTGTTTCAAAATTTATTTTCAAGGACCAGTTAATAACTGTATTCTGGAAGAAAACACAGATGGGTTTCTTTCCTGCTTCAAAATACTATATGCCTCTAATCCTAGAAATACTGTTCACTAGAGCAGATAATATCAAGACTGAAATTAATTTGAATTCTCTGCTTCCATTTTGGTCCTTCCCAGGTACGGATTTGAATGTAGCTGAAAGACACATTTTTTGAAGATAAAATGCACTCCTTCCTGCAATTACATGGAGTGCTTTTTGACTAAAATAAAGAAGTGGGAAGGAAGGTCTCTTGCCACAATGTCCTTGTTTTATTTAGGAACATTATTTACTGAGTACTCGTTCACATTTTTAGAGAGGCGGTCTTCCTCCCATGCTTATTATATAACATTGCTTTAGTACTACAGTGATAGAAACAGATGCTAGATTCTCTGCTCTTTGACACTGTGATCAGCTGTGTAATGGCAGTATCAGGGTACCCTTAAAACATTAGTATTCGTTATTATATTCAGGTTATAACTTGAAGCCCATTTTTTTCCTGGAATGGGAAATATCTGGTAGAAAAACTGTTTTTAAATTGTTAATCGATGTGAAAAAAAAAAAAAAGGAATGTATTTGCACTGGTATAAGAATTGTCAGAAACTTGTTAGGATGACATATGGGGGCTCTTTTTAGTGGATTATATATATATGTGTGTGTATGTATGTGTGTCTATAAATATGTACATAAAATACACATTGAAATGTTCACATATATATGTACATACATACATACATACATATGTGTGTATAGATATATATATACATAAAATAAATAATGAGAGTGTCTATTGACAGATGTTGTATAGGAGATGCTGTACTCCAAGTGCTTCACTACAGTTGGCACTTAGGATTTGTTGGATATCTATGCATCCCAGCTCTCTCTTTAGTTCCAAAGAGAACTATCAGGCTTTTCAGACATTCACCTAAGCTAGGACATTATAAACTTATACACAAGATGACAGGTTTAATTTCCTTACTAGACAGAAACCCAACAAATTGGGACTTAAAATGGGTGGCATGACAGTCTGAGGGTGACCTGCTTCTCTCTTGATAAAAAGACAGTTGAGTCACCAAGAGGTGCCAAGTGCTCCAAGTTAAACAGCTGCCAAGAAGTGTCAACCTCCATGAAATTATCATGAGACAGTCTCTTTCCAAAGGAGTTTTTAGACTCATAGACCCATGGAACAAAGCTGCTGGAAGAGGCCGCAGAGGCTGGCTCTACCCCAGTGGTTGAAGACCCAGGACTTTTGCTCATTCACTAACAAAAATAATGGTGTAGGGGAGATTATCAATGGGGATTTCACTTTCCAAAAATGCCTGCCTCTCCCCATTCCTCTGAAGACAACAATGTTTCTGGAACATATTTTAATATTTTCAGACACAGTTGCATACAGACACTTACATGCATATGTTAAGGCAGTGTTCCTCTGGGGCTCATAACTTTGGTATTAGACATATAGAAAAAGGTCATGAACTAGCTAGAGACTGAATTAGCACAAAAACTAGGTACGAAAGTGCCAGCATGTCACTCAGCAAAATGATCTGGAAACTGCACATTCTTTGCTGGTAAGCTACCATATTTGTCTCAGGCAAACAAATAGCATGAGGAAGCACATGAAATGGAAACTACATCCTATGTCGCACAAAATACCGTCTTTATAACACAGAGAGAGATATAAATCTGTCAGTTCCCTGGAATACTCCTCTTTAAACTAAAATGATTAACTGAGTATTAATGTACCATTTGAAACCAGCAAGCTGTCAAATGAGTGCAACATATCTAATTTATTAACGGAACTGGGAATTGTTGTATTTAACAAACCTGAGTGATCTGAATGTATCCTGTTCATTGCTTTTTCAGAGAAAATGGAAAGCACTTAGCAAGGAGTCTCTCAACAACTCATCAGGTGTCCTGTGCGAAAAGAGGAGGCAGTAGATCCAATGTCTGACAACAACTCTGTCTCCTCTGCTCAAATACCCTATGTTTGGGATGAAGGCCTGAAGCTCAGCCTTTTAAGAGATTTAGACACCTGGGGACCTATTTAGGTGCCAAAGAATAGACGCTGAATGCCCTCTGAGATGCCTGTTGACATCTTGTCTGGCCTCCGGTTCCCATCACAGAAGGAAGGAGGTCTGCTGTACCTTATACACTTGTCCTGGTTTCAGCTGGGATAGAGTTAATTGTCTTCCTAGTAGCTGGTATAGTGCTCTGTTTTTGAGTTAGATATGAGAAGAATGTTGATAACACTGATGTTTTCAGTTGTTGCTAAGTAATGTTTAGTCTAAAGTCAAGGGTTTTTCAGCTTCTGATGCCCAGCCAGCAAGAAGGCTAGAGGGGCACAAGAAGCTGGGAGGGGACACAGTCAGGGCAGCTGACCCAAACTGGCCAAAGGGGTATTCCATACCATGTGATGTCATGTCTAGTATATAAACTGGGGGAGTGGGGGCGGGGGGAGATCACTGCTCTGGGACTAACTGGGCGTTGATCAGCAGGTGGTGAGCAGTTACATTGTGCATCACTTGCATATTCCAATCCTTTTATTATTACTGTTGTCATTTCATTAGTGTTGTCATTATCATTATTAGTTTCTTCTTTTCTGTTCTATTATACCATTCTTATCTCAACCCATGAGTTTTACTTCTTTTCCCAATTTTCTCCCCCATCCCGCTGGGTGTGGGGGGGAAGTGAGTGAGTGGCTGTGTGGTATTTAATTGCTGGCTGGGGTTAAACCATGACAACACTGATATACAATGGTTGGAGTGCAGGGGAGAGCTGGCGTCTGTCATTCTCTCAGGTGCCACAAGATCCAAGTTCGTTATTTGGATTTTGCCCTACATGCATACGCACCACTCCAGTTCATGACCCAAGTTAATATTACGAGAAATTTTTGTTTGTTTTATTGCTGGCAATAGGGCCAAATTTCATATATTTGCTTTTACATGTTTTAAGTTGCCAAAACTGTAATTGCTTAATACTGTTCTCTGTGTTATATAGATCAGAGGACTACCCTGTATCTGATCTCACTTGGACTACCATATAACTTCTAGCAATTAAACTCAACACTGCTTTAACTTATCAGTGGTCAAGAATCTACTGCAGCCTTTCACAGATTCTTTCAATGCTGTCAATAACATTCAGTCCTCTAATATTCCTTTTCATTTTTAACATTGACTTGGCCAGTTCTAGCTTCCAGGCATTGAGACATATACTTTTCTCCAAGAGACCAAACACATCAAATGTACAGTCCTCATGTAGGCAGTCAGAGGTTTCATAGCACATCAATCCTTAACCTTCTTTTCAATTGAGTAAATAGACAACAGTTCTCAAGGTATTTTCACAAAGCATGTTTTTCCTGCCTTTGATCACACCATTAGCTCATCTCTGATCCTTTCCAGAGCTGGATGCAGTATTCCAGGAGTGACTTTATGGGAGTCAAACACAAAGGCTGAACCATTTGTCTACTGCAGCTGCTGAAACCTTCCCAGATCCATGATCTGCCCCCACCTTTAAGCATGTGATGAGTTTTAGCTCTATGACTATGAATTTGGCTCTGTTAAAACGTGTTTGTTTGGACAGATGAGTTTACCAAGTGATTCAGGTCACTCCCTCTCTCAGTGATTTGTCTTCTACACTATTTAGCTCTCTCCCCAATATTTGTGTCATCTGCTGTCTCTGTTGGTAAAGATTTTCATTTTTCTTCCAAGTCATTAATAAATAGTATAGCCAGCTTTTAATCCACTTAACGTGGGCCATGTTGATTTTGTATTGTTCTAATTTCTTAATCAAAATGTCACGTGGTATCAGACCAAATGTTTTACAGAAGTCTAAATACATTACATTAACACTATTACCTTTAACAGTCAAACCTGTAACCCCAGCAGAAAAGATATCAAGCTAGCTTTACATGTATATTTTAAAATAAGCTTATGTTGATTGTTCTACAGGCCCCTACTCTAGATACCCACACCAATGGTTTCCACATATATAAATGACCCTGAATAACGTAATTGATTTTTTGTTAGCATACAAAAGGAAAACTGAGAGATATGCATTTCCTACAGATATCATTCCACTCAATGCATGTACCTCTTCCCCACATTAGTTGCTCTATTGCATAAGGTTTTAAGAACCGTATTTTTTAATGGACTACGGTTCAGCCCACAGGGATTTGGGGGTGGGGAATGGAGGTGGTTTGTGGGTAGAATAACTAGAGATGTATGTGCTAACATTTATATTTACAAATTAATGTACTTTCAGTATTAGAGGTGTTTTAAAAATAAATCAAATCTAGAATTCAATTTTTTTTTTTAAGCACAAGATATGTTGGTTAGATATTTTGATATCTAGATAAATTTGGATGCTGATATTTACACATTCACAAAGACAGTAAGTGTGGCAGGGTGACTTTGTCCCATTGTAGGACAGCAGAACATTCTCAACACAATGAGAGTTCTTTCATAGCAACATGATGCATAGCCTACTACAGCCAGGGAACAATCAACTATTTAAAATCAAAGGAAGTTAAGGGTTTGTATTTTCCATACTATCTTTCCTGAAAGAATCGTATTAAGAATGTCACACTTACAAAAAAAGGGCACAGTTAAGACATTCATTATCAGTTGTGAATAGGATTCATTTTAATAATAATTCCACTTCCCTACACAGTGATCTTAGATGTGAAAAAAACCCTGTGGGATTAGGCCAAATATTGTCATGGTAACAGAAGGAAAGGGAAATCATTCTAAAAGGGTTTCCAATAAGCAAGAGCAGCTAGCATTCAGTAAGTAGCCTTCAACAGAAGTTGACATCTGTTATTCATTTGTTGTTTCTAGGTTTGAAGAAAAGCAGGATAATTGGAAATAATACAGTGTTCTGGGAACATATTGAGTGAGAGGGCTCTTAGTGCTTTTTAAATATTGGTCTATTTGTCCTAAAAACATTTAGCGTGTACTTCTTTGTCCATTTATAAATTGGACAAGCTATTTGTAAGGTTATCTCGACTCAGTTATACTTAAGCAGTGAAAGATCAAAGCAAGCTTCTTGCTTTTAATAAGAGGAACTACCACCTCAGCTGAGGAGGGAACACCTATTTTTGGAAATTGAGAAGAACATGAGAATGAATAAATTGAATAAAAAGTTATTTGTTTAACTCATATTGGGGATAGACTTGGAGACATATTAGCCTGCACAAGAAACATGCACCACCAGTACTGGTGCTTTCCACTTCTTTTGTTCAAGCACACCACTGTCTTACACACCAATGTAAGACAATCCTCATGATTCTACTGGTAAGAAAGAAGCAGATCAAAATCCAGTTGTGAAACTTGAAGGAAAAAATGCAAACCAAAAATCAGTCATATTTTTAACACCAAGGGTGGTTACCAGTGAAACAGTGTACCATTTGATTTCCCCATACCTGGAGTTTTTAAGACGCTCTTTGCAACATTTCTAAGAGGTTGATCATGGGTCATTGAGCATGCTTTGCCCAAAATTAGAATCCTTGTTTGCTCACCTAGACTAGACAATGCATCGAAAAAAGCCCTTTTGTCCTATGAATCCAGGAGACACTTATACACCAACTTTCTCAGGAAGTGGTTGATTTGAGGCACATACATCTTTTGCAGTAGGAGCTTGCAAGTTAGTTTATGGTTAAAAGCCTAGAGATTTGGTAGGAGTGAAAGAAAGACAAGAAGCAATGACTTTATTTATCCTGAATATTATTTCCTTATCTCTTCATAATAATGAAGAGGAAAAAAAAAAATAAAGAGAGATTAATACAAGCGTAAGCTTACCTGATGCTCCCAAAATCAAAGTCTGGAAGGATACTGCTGTACAAAAGATTTGTTGATGTATTCTTAGAGAAATACAATCTAGCTAAATTTCATATACTTCTGCCTATATTAGAAGTATTTCAGAGTTCTCAAGTTAAGTAAAAATACTTCTGTTGAACAAAGCAATTAATGAGCACTTCAGTAATGGCTGTTTAATCTGATATTTTAATAATTTGATGTTAAGATTACCTTTTCTGTCCTTAGGGGTAGATACTGTACAAACAGAAGAGAAGACACATGGACAGATTTGTAGAATGTACCTGAGTGTCTGTGGAAGCACCCTGGCACCCAGTGGAGTTGTCAGGATTAGTACCCACCAGAATGGTTAATTTCTTCATTATCTTGACATTACGGCCAAAAGTTCCTTCTGTGAAGAACCTAAAATCAATACTGAATGAATGAACTTTTGTTATTTTGATTCTTTTTACAGCTTGTAAACAATCATAAATTTGTCTGGCAAAATGAAAATGTCCTTTACTGTCTCAGAAACTAGTGCCACTAAATTAGCCCTGAAGACAAACAATAGAAGGTGCCAATGAATGTATGTAACTACCTGACCAAACATCTATTATTTATCCTTTTTCATGCTTTCCACACAGTGTGCAGGTGTCTCAGAGGTCCAAGGTCAATAAATATTCCAACACAAAAATCTCCTCTGTCATATGATGGAGTGATGGATCCGTACAGAAGACATCAGATTGTCTGGATTTTTTTTTTTTTTAATTTGGCTGGCTCTGCTAATAAAATCAACAAGTGCTTGTGACAGCCAATAAGCTAGACAATGTGTGCCTGCAAAATAGCTCCAACAGTTCTCTATATGAGTGAATGTGTGTATACATACATACACACTCAGTTGTATGCCCATGCACCTCTTGAAATGACCCAAACCAAAGAATTAAATGTATAGTGGCCATATAAAATAAGATGCAAGCATAGAAAGGTAGTGAAGTCCTGCTTCAATGTTATAGGTATTTTTTTCAATGTGTGTTCAGAGAAACAGGTTTCTGACTCAGGGTTGCAACACACTGCTTGCCCTGAAGCTCTGGTCATCTCTGCAACATCCTGAAACATCACGTTTTGGGTTCTGTTAAGGGTCAGTACGATGGGTGTCACTTCACTTGTTTATAATTTTCTTCAAGAATGTGGCAGCACATAAAACACTCAAGTCAAGAACCAACAAAGAGCCATAAATAAACACCTTTCAGTTTATAAGATTAAACAACAAAAAAAACCCCCAACCCCTAACCCCCCCCAACAAAACAGCACCAAGAAAAAAAACCACACAGAACATTTCCAAAACTATTTAAACTAAAAGATAACTGCAGCATGGCCCCGGTTTCACCTGCAATGTACCACTCATACTCTTTTTTTCTCTCCAGACTGGCAAAAATACATCTATAAATTATTGTTAACATCAACTCTCCCAGTCCTACTCATTCAGGAAACCTCTGGGGCAACACTAAGATGTCCAGTAACTATAGATAAAATGCTAGATGCAATTTCCAATTTGAAAGCAGACTGTGTGAGCACTTTTCCATAAAGGGCCTGGGTTTCAAAGCCGTTTCATTTCAGGCTACACTCTGTATATGCAATTATATGCAGATATTGCCTTATGCACACTTCAGCACCTGATTTCAGTGTGGTAGTAGTGCTTCCTGATCTCTTTCACGTAGCCTCCAGCTGAACTGTGCATGACACGGCTCACATCTTTTGCATTCCCTGCCCCAAGATCAGGTTGCCTGTGAGTGTAATTCAGGCTGTCCCCAGATTTGTCCAGCTAGGGATGATGTGAAGCTCTGTGCTGCTCAGCCCAGGCTCACCATCCTGCCCAGCTGCCAAGGAGCCTGTTATGTTAACAGCTCCATTTACCAGCTTTTCAGCAGCCAGGAAATTCTTAACATTAGGGCAGTTTGGGTACAGTCATATCATATTTGTGTACGCAAGAGCAAAAAAAAAACCCAAAACAGAAAAATGATTGAGTGTGGGGGTCTTTGTTTATAGAGATGTTTTGAAAATACAGCTCCTACTTATTCTTGTGACTATTTGTCACAGCAAGGCAAGCCTTCATTTTCTTTTCCTTTTAGTTTTTAATTTTATGTTGACTTACTTCTCTGCCGGTTTTAGGCCTTACTGCTTTCTTCAGCATTTGCTTGCATAGCAACTTCATACGCTGGAAAGACTGCTGTGAAGCAGTGACCATCACTAATGAGGGGCAAACCCTGAGGAATTTCGTTCTTGCTGATGCGCCCTCGGGGACGTAGTGGTTTTCCCACCTCACACTGATGTCAGACTCCATGAGTCTGACCCCCTCAGCTGGGAGCAGGTGGGAATTAGCCAGGATGGGGCAGCCTACATGTGGGCCAGGTTCCTGAGGGAACCCTCCCTCTGTCCCACTGCCCCTGCCACAGCTCCTGTCACCCAGCACCAGAGCAACCATGTTGTCTCCATGGGTCTGTCAAGGTTTCAGCTCAGTCGGTAACAAAGCACCACGAAGCTGCTCGCTCACCCCCCCACCCCCGCCCCTGGCCACGTTGGGATGAGGAGAAAATCCAAAGGCAGGCTCGTGGGTCGAGACAAGGACTGGGAGGGATCACTCCCCACTTATGGTCACGGGCAAAAGACAGGCTCAACTTGGGGAAGAAACAAAATCAATTTAATTTACTACAAATCAAATCAAAAACAAAACACAAGGGTATTAGGAAGGGAAACCAAACATCAGAGCACCTCCCCCCACCCCTCCCGCCTTCCCGGCTCAGTTCCATTCCTGGTGCTTTCTACGTCCTCCCCCCGGCGGTGCAGGGGAACAGGGGATGGGGGTTGAGTCAGCTCGCCACACATCGTCTCTGCCGCTCCTTTCCTCAGGGGGAAGATTCCTCACTCGTCCCCTGCTCCACCGTGGGGTCCCTCCCAC